>JXCR01136685.1:4292-19197 GCA_002079205.1 Phalaenopsis hybrid cultivar | reverse complement strand
GGCTCACGGTTTTGGGTTTTAGCTTGGGTTAGGGTGGCTAACCAAGGCTTGGACCATGGTTAAAGCTTATGATGGGCAGTAAAAATGGCACCATAGGGTTTAGACATGTGGTATGGAAAGTACATTGATTTAACCCTCTCTTTATCTCTTTNAAATTGATGGACATTTGAAGTAAATTTGGGGAAATTGGGCCTTTAAAGGCAATTTGGGAGTTTTGGTCAAAAAGATTAAATTGCTCAAATTGAAACCATTTAAAGGGTCCAAAAGGGTTTTAGGACATTTGGAGTGATTTGGTGGTTTTGGGAAAGTTTAGGATACCAAGGGTATTTTAGTAATGTTGGTAATTTTGAGTGTATTTTGGCTAAAGATGACCAAATTGACCAAATTGGGCCATGTGGTAGTTGAAAGAAATAAAATTGAGGATATTTGGGATTTATTGGGATTTTATGAAATTTTTGGATTTTGGGTTAAAGGAAGGTCTTAAGGGCAGTTAGGTAATTTGGGGGTATTTGGGGCAAAAGACCCAAGATTAGTATTTCAAATAGAATTGGATAGATATCCATTCTAAATGAACCATGGATCAATAAAACCCTCATTTTGAGATCTTATGTATTGGTTTTTGCCAGAATATTGTGAGGATATCGTGTACCCTAACTCCAGACTAATATCAAGGATTAATCCTAAGGCCAAGTAGTCCTATAGGAACTCTTCTTGAATTCTCTCATAATAATCTTACCTTCTATATGCTAGAGGTTAAGACTAATATGTGGAACTTCAAGTTAAGTAAAGAGAAGAATTTTGAGTTTCTAATGCTAGAGGTTAGGACCAATATGTGGACCTTCAAGTTGAGTAAAGAGAAGAGTTTTGAGTTTCTAATGGTGAGGACCAATATGTGGAACTTCAAATTGAGTAAAGAGAAGAATTTTTGAGTTTCTAGTGGTGATGCATTTTCTAGTTTTCTAAGACTAGTCAGTAGGAAAGTCCTATGGCTAGACCTAGGCTACGAATTTCTAATGGTGGGGTACCTCTTCTAGTTTTCTAAGACTAGTCAATAGGAAAGTCCTATAGACCTACTAAATGCTAGAGGTTAAGATCAATATGTGGAATTTCAAGTTGAATAAAAAGAAGAGTTTTGAATTGATCTTACCTTCTAAACATTAGAGGTTAGGACCAATATATGGAATCTCAAGTTGAGCAAAGAGAAGAATTTTGAATTTCTAATTGCGAAGGACCAATATGTGGAACTTCAAATTGAGTAAAGAGAAGAATTTTTGAGTTTCTAGTGGTGATGCATTTCTAGTTTTCTAAGACTAGTCAATAGGAAAGTCCTATGGCTAGACCTAGGCTACTAAAGAAAGGAACTCTAACTTGAGTAAATAGAAGAGTTTTGATTTTTTAATTGTGGGGGTACTTTTTGTAAGTTTTTGAGCTAGTCAATAGGAAAGTCCTATGGCTAGACCTAGGATACTAAAGAAGTTTCTAGACCTCAACGAAAAGTGAGGTCAACAGTTCCTTTGTGATTTTATAATGCAAAGAGTTATGATTTTGGCTATGTTTTGACTATCTTTGATGATAACGTAACTGACAGCCAAACTAATTTGAATTTAAGTTCTTGTGACAACCCTCAAATTAGACAAAAACCCTATGCACTTGTCAATATGACTAAGGACGACACTAATGACACATGCTACGATAGCTCGAGAGCAAACCACCCATCTCTAAATTCTAAAAAATGTGGATTGTAATTGATTTGGAATGCTCAAATTCATAAACAATGTCAAAAGGACCAACCACAACTCCAGTAGAATTAGAGGAAATAACGGTAGAAAATTTAAGAAGCAGTGTGTTGCCCCCCAAAACTGCTCCCAAAGATAATGAAAAATAATTGGTCATTCAAGAAGAGTCGATTCTGACAGCAGAATAATCATCTGTTTGGGAAGAATCCATAAGGCATATTCAGAAGTTTCCCGTCAAACTAAGCATCTACAACACTCTGATCCAGTCAAAAGAGATGAGAGAAGCATTGATTGAGGCTTTACATGATCCGAATGTTTTCTTAGTTCAATTGGCTAGCACATCCTTAGACGAGGTTCATTCATTAAAGGAGCAGTTTTATGTAACATTTACAGATGAAGACCTAATGCTTGGAACTGCTAATTCACCTGAAAGTACATATTTTTAATTTACATTTCAAGATCATTTTATATACATTTTGAATGATATTACACTCTAAAAGAATGTACTTGCTTGTTTTTATCTCCAGATACAAGAAATGAACTTCTAGTGAAGATGGAGCAAAAATGGTGTCATTTAGAGTCAAATCGAGCAATGAAGAAAATTCTAACTTGGCACATTTTGATATTTCTTTCTATGTTTAATCTCCTTTACATTTATCATATATTTTTAAATTAAATTACACTTTAAAGAAATTTTATTTTCATGTTTATTTTTTAAGTATATCAATTTACAGTGCAACGGAGCTGAAACGGGTCAAAATGAAGTTCAAATAGAGCAAAACATGGCAAAACGGTGGAGCTGCATGTAGGGTGGTGATTAGGCACCCAAACTGGCAACTAGACTCCAGTGATGATGAGAAAATTGTGCCTAGGCATGGAAAACTGGTGCCAAGGTGCCAAAAACAGTTGGAGACTGTGTTGGACGACATTTGGTGGTTCTGGGATGTTTTGGAAGGTTCTAGATTGTTGTACACGCCCCTTCGAGTTGTTAAATGAATTTTGACACTTGGAGTGGCTTTTAAATGAAGAGATGTGTCTCTTGGAGTGAAAGAGTATGTTTTTTGAATGAAGAGATGTGTCTCTTGGAGAACAGAGGGTTTTTACTTCCTTTGAAAAGATAGGCTTGGTGCCTCTCATGACATGTAATTAGAGGTGTTTAGAGAAGAATGTACGACATACGTATTGATAAGTTATACTTATCAATAAGCTCTCTAATTCTGTTCCAAGTACCCAACAAATTCCATTTGGGTAAGGAAGCCACATCAAAATCCTTGTAAAAAGCAAGAGAATTCGTCTCAATAATAAGATTAAAAAAATTATACAATATCGCAACCTGCAGAGACAATAAAAAGGCCCAGCACTCGGCCTCCAAAAGAAGAGGCAATTATCTGTGAAACAAAAAAAAAAGCAGTGGCCCATGTGAATACGAAAAACCCCACCGGCACCAACCGTCGTCGAAGCCCAGCTTCCATCAATATTAATTTTGATCCAACCCGAGAGAGGGGGTTGCCACTTAATCAGAGTAGTCAACCTACCCACCCGAGGTTGAGACAGCTTCTCCCAGGACGCGACAGGCACGATGGAAATAAGCAAGAGTATATGAAACAATAGTAGTTGGAGTCAAAGCACGATTTTGATATTTATAATCATTTATGGCCACACAAATAAACCAAATAACTACCAATGGAAAACATGTCAATTTTGTATCTACTTGAGGATCAGCTCTCCAATTAAGGATATAATCGTTAATAGAAATTCTATCTAACTAGTTTATATGAAAATCCTAACCCAAAGGATACTAGACCTTTCTGGCATATAAAACATTGAGAAGCAAACTTCAAACATTTTAGTTTAAGAATATCATCAAAGGATAGCACGTTAAGAAAATATCTCCAAAGAAAGACAGAGATGGAATGAGAAAGAAAAGGATTCCATATATCTTTCTCCAAACGCCAGTTATCGTAATTGTAGAGACTCCAGTATAGCAATTTAGTGGGGGAGATAGGAGAGGAAATTTCCAAAATGGAGTGTCCTTTGATCTCATTTTTATAGGAATTTTAGAGACCTGAGTAGTTTTGTCACCTATAAGAGCATACAATTTGTTAATATCCCAATTCTCATCAAGCCAGCTATCAGAAATAAGTAAGTTGTTGTTAAGTGGTGATTGAGCAGTTAAATTCCAATCTCATTGATCGTGCCAAAAATAGATATTACCCTCTCCAATATCCCAAAAAATAAAATTACTAGCCACCGATCTAGCTTTAAGGATTACTTTCCAAAGTTTTGAGTTATCCATTTTCCAGTGAACAACAATCGGGTATAAATGAGCACAATATTTATGAAAGAGGAAAATAACCCATAAAGAGCTATTAGCACGAAATTTAAACAATAGCTTGCACATATTAATTTCATAATTTTTTTTAAACTCTTAAAGCCTAAACCTCCAGCTGATGTTGGCTTGCAAACCTCAGAGAAAGTTGCCCAATTTTTTCTAGATTGAGTGATCTTTTTAATATTCAGAATTTGTAATGCATACAAAGGAATGCTCAAAAAAACACCCGACCAAAGAAAACGATTAAACAGTCTCTCCAAGACGTCTGGGTGCTCTTTTTAAGATTCAGAATTTGTAATAAAATACAAAGGAATGCTTAACAAAACACTTTTGAGTAAGGTGATTCGTTTACCATTAAAAATAAAAGTGTTCCTCCAGTCATTGATTTTATCCACAATTTCATCAAACTGTGTTTGTTTGTGATGACCCCTAAACAAATTAACGCCCAAATATTTGAGAGGCAAAAAGATAGCATGATAACCAGTGTAAGAAGTCTCCCAAGCGGCAGTGAAAATATTAACAAATTTCCCAAAGTATAGATTACATTTTTCCTTACTGAAAAATAAACCTAAAGCATCTTGAATAAAAATCAAGAGTCTGCATAAGGGCTTTAATAGCAGATTTACTATCATCAGTGAAAAGCATGGCATCATTTGCATAAGTGAAATGGCTAACCAAAAACGTCGATTTATGAAAGAATTGAGTATATGTTTTATTCATCTGCAACTGATTGATTAAACGAGAGAAATAGTCAAAAACTATGATAAAAATAGTAGAGTATAAACGGTCACCTTGCTTCATACCCCTAAAAGTGGAGAAGAAACCATAAGAGTTACTATTGACAAGGACAGAATAGTGATTATTCTCCAACCATCTTCGAAATAAAGAGCAGAAATTATTTTGAAAGCCACGAGCTTGCAAAATATTAATAATGAAATCTCAACTAATAGTATCAAAAGTCTTTTTAATGTCAAGTTTAAAAACCACGTTGTCATTGCGACATTTTTTTGTTAAGATCTTCAAGGAGTTCTTACGCGAGTAATATATTGTTAGTTATCTCATGCCCCTTTATAAAGGCAAATTGCTACGGCAAAATAATATTTATGAGAAGAGGTTGTAATTTGGAAACAAGTAGTTTGCTAATGACTTTCGAGATAACAGAAGTGAGAGATATGAGTCTGAATTTATCCCAAATTGTTTTGTCATTACCCTTAGGAATAATCACAATGACAGAGGAAGTAAGAAAATTTCCTAGGATCATCATCATGAAAAAAGCTTAGGTTGGCTGGAATAACTTCTTGTTTGATGATATCCCAACATAATACATAGAAGGCAGCAGTGAAACCATCAGGACCAGGAGCTTTATTAGAATTGATTCCCTTAAACACAGAGAGAATCTCCTGCTTCGTAGGAATATCAAAAAGATATATGTTGGAAACAAAATCCTGTTCCCCAGCAAATAAATCAAAATCAATAGTGATAGCCTGCGAAGTAGCTTGAAACAAATTAGTGAAATAATTCACAGCATTATTACCAATCTCATCTTTATCAGTTAGTTGCCTCCCATCAGACGTTCTAATTTTAAGAATAGTGTTCAAATTTCTTTTATGTTTTATAGAAACATGGAAGAATTTTGTATTGTTATCTCCACTAGTAAAATAAATATCATTTGATTTTTGCTGTAAAAGATCTTCCAAAGATATAGCTTCAAGAAGAGAAATATGTGCTTGGGCCAACTCAGTGACATGATGTGGAGAACAAATAACTTGAGCCTCAAGAATATCAACAACCATTTGAACTTCTTTAACTTGGTTATGAACATTGTCAAATGTGTGAAAATTTCACTTATGTAACTTAGCAACAACTTACTTATGAAGTTGTCAAAGCACGAACCACAGATTAATAATACCATTAATATGCTAAGCCTACTTAATAGTACTAAAACAAGTATCATGAGTAATCCAGATACTAAGAAATTTAAAATGATACTTAGCAGGTTTGATAGTAAAGGAAAAAGAAAGCAGAATGTGTTTATGATCTGAACCAGGTTGATTTAAGTGTTGCACTTTAGAAATGTGAAAGTAGTTGAAAAAATAATGATTACCAAAGAAACAGTCCAGACGTTGAAAAAAGGATCCCCTCCTTCAAGTAAAAGAGAAACTCATGTAACTAATATCAAAAAGACCAACCTTGGCAATTTTACCACAAAAATGGTTGATAAGCGTGAGATCACCACACCTACTACCTCTCCGCTCAGAGGATTTCATAATCATGTTGAAATCACCCCCAGCAAACCAGTTTTCTTTAATGGTATCTCACAAAAGCGTAAGTTTATGCCAAAGTAGGTTTTTATTATGACCAGACCTAGCATAGACAAAAGTGACCCAGGAAAAAAATATACCAAGTTTAAAATAAACCAAAACAAATTGCTCCTCATTTTCAACAATATTTAGATCAATGTTGTGTTTCCAAAAGATCCAAATTTTCTTAATAGTGCTGCAAAAGTGATTATAATGCTTAAATTTTCTGAAGATACACTATTTATTAAGCGAAACCAGCGGCTCGAACAGAACAAAGGTATATAGATTATGGAGTCTCCTTAAATGCTTATGTCTATCAAGATAGGAAGGGTATGTCACTCCCTAATATTCCAAATCATAATGTTAATCGTGATTTATCAAGCCACCCTTTCTAGATGACCTAGGAAGGGTGTTGAACTGTTCACCATCAGAATGATATTTCTCATCCATAATAATATTCTCTCTATTTAGATGTAAAAGTTCATTTTTTCTTTTATTTTTCTTTTTGCTAGCTTTTTGCACTAACAATTTATCCTTAAGGACATTAGTAGCAGCTGAAATAACATCATCAGACAAACCATTATCCTGATTAGCAAGGGCATTGCCCTCCTCAATAAATTAGGGCAAAGAAAACACCTTAGGAGTAGATGAAGTGGAGTACCAATAACCTGGAAAGTATCCACAAAGTTTTCATGAGTAGCAGCATCATTATGATCAATAACTACAACATCAGCTGGAACATTATTCTCGATGGTCAAGCCATCATTGAGATTAGCAACTAAAGTATTTGTAATTGTTATAGTATAATGATATGTGATCCCATTAACTTCATTTTGCTCATTGGAATACATAAGTGTTATAAGTGGATAATCAGTATCATGTTTTAAGTGAGGATTTAAGTGTTAATAATGAGTAGAAGTGTGCCCAAACATACGGCATTGTGAGCAATACGGTGAATGTTTTCCATTTTCTACCTTCTGTCAATAGCCTTGTGCGTAGAACCAATCCAAATTTCGTCACAGAAGAGCAAAGTAATATCCCGCTCAACCAATATACGAGCCTCAGAAGGTCTATTCAATTGGAATGTGGGGGCATCCATCTTTAATGGTTTTTCATAGGTCGTAGCAAGAGAAAATAAGATTTCATGGTTAAACAAATGGAATTTTAACCCTGAAAAGCGTCCAATTTTAACCCTAGTGGCGGGCTCCAATTAAGGATTAAAATCAACCGTCCACTTCAATATTTTCATCGGACTAACAAAGAAAATAAACGGGTATAGTCTTAATCATTAGATAACTGAATAAGAATATGTCGCCCATCCAGCAATCTTATTTTCAAAAAACCTGTGACTTTCGTAGAATCAAATTCCCTTCTAATTAGATCAGTTTAAGGTGTCAAAATACAAATTTCCCAACAATAACATGCCAACACTGACTCATCCTCAGAAACAAACATAACTAGCTTACCATTTTTTTCCAGTTTTCCGTATAAAATTATACTCGCCACCAACGCAGAGGGCATCATGAAAGGAATGAGGGAAGAGACCAGAGTTACATAGTTTGGAACTATGAGCTCCCGTGAGAGCCTCAACAAAAGACTGTTCCATCCGAGCCCCCAAAACAGTCTCTCAAGGGACCAAAATCGCAAGAACAGAACAAATTGAATCGAAACCAGGAAAAACACACCAACAAAGAGGAAGAAAGGAATGATCTCACCGGCATCAATGCGAATCAAGAGGAGAAACACCTTCGTCGCTATGGAATCGTTGAAACCCTAGCAGACCNTATATATATATATATATATTCAGAAGTCTAAGGTAGATTAGAAAAGCCATGTAAAAAGGCCAAATGGGATCTACAGCATCTACAGCAAGCAAAGATGCGACATACAAGCCACAATGATGCCTAGTGATATTTGAATGATCAAGGAGATAAAGTATGAAGAACCCCAAGCTTAATAAAATAAGTTTATATAGAAGCTAGGTTGAATAAGGGGTAAGGCCCAATCACCCTTCTTTTAAGGTGTGTTGTGATACCAAACCACTTTCAACCTCTATTATTTCTGTGTTTATTTGCTTGTGTTTTTCCATTTATTTTATTGCTTTACTAGGGTAGCACATTTTCTTAAATTTTTCTTAAATTGTTTGTGTGGAATGGCTTGAATATTTTATGCATCAAGCTCTTGAGAGATAAATTTTCAACCCAATAATATAATTATTTGAACAACTTTAAATGCAACTATAACAAAAGAAATAAAAATACATTAGAAGTGTATTTATGAACTGTCATGCATGGTTAGACTGACCATGTTGCCCACAAAGCTTGCCTGATAGGAAATCAGCATTGGACCATACTTAGTTGATGCACACATTCATAGCTTATAGTAAATATGATTACATTCAAGGATTAGACAACCAAAAAGAAAGATACATTAATTAAAGTATTGCACCACCAGTCAAAAACAAACTATCCTATGTTGTTGAGTTATGAATCTTATTTCCTTCCCAAATTAAACATCAGCTTATCCTAAATATTATTTTATTAAACCTAACTTTATAATTTGAAAGCGACTTTTGGGTTTAACTGCCCATCTGTTCCTATAAAAATTACATGTGCAATAGAATCAAGCGTATTTCAGTTATAGATACAATTGAAAACAGTAAGTCTTTTATATATCAATAGAATCAAGTTTGAGTTCCTTTTTTTTATTGTAAATTTTACCATAGAATAAGATCTCTAGGTTAGTTTTTTTACAACATTAATTATTACCTTATCTCAAGATCTCAAGTTAATTTCTTTTACAACATTACTAAGTCCACATTTCATAAGTATTTCCTCGATCTTATAATATAGGAATATAAATCTCAATTTTATGACAAAATAAATAGCTCAAGTGATATAGATTTTAATTTTAAAACTATAAAACTTAACACACAATAGTTTAATGTGTTACTAATTTTCTCATTATCTTGAACTTTACTTTTGCTCCATTAAAATATGAAAAGAATTATTTTGCTTCAATTCTTTTTTTCTTTAATTTTTGCTCTTGATATGGTTATTTGCATCAAAATACAAAACAAAAGTTGTTTATAAAAAAAAAATATAGAGTTAGAATTTGCATTTGCCCAAAAATCCATCTTCAAATAAACCATACATTTCCTACATTACAATAATAAACTAATCCGCTAGACTTCTATCAAATAAAAGAACAATATACTTGTCATTTTCATAAGCTTTTGCTGAAAAAGAAGAGCGGGTTCAATAAAAGTGATGCATAACTAGACAGAATCATACAACTACTAACCAGTATAGCTCTTTGATAAAGCTTCGTAACCACATGGACCAACACTTTATCTATTAATTGCTAAAAGCAATCTAGGCAAATAATCGTCGAAGGTGTGATCTGGTATAATCAGCTCGTTTCAGCAAAGAGTTCAGCAGCTTAAAAATCATGAGTTGAAACCATTTTCATAAGAATCAGTACTGAACCTGCTGAAATTTTCTGGATTTGTCGCATGCAATAAAATGGATTCTTGTAAAATATTGAACTAAATCATCATTGCCCAGGCAATCCAAGTAATAGTGCAAATTTAATAAACAAAAATATGGTGCAGGGTTCTAGCAATGACCCGTGCATCCATTCTGCATTTATAACTTCTATTACTGAAACAAAATAAGCCCTTACCAGCTTCATTTCTGAAGAGAAAATGTTGGGGGAATATTTTTGTTCAAAGAATTAAGGCGCCCTATCGAATGGAGAAGTGTCCTCATAGCATATATCCCATACTGCTGCAATGGCATCCTTAGCAGCAGCTTCNTATATATATATATATATATATATGACTAGTTTCCTGCTCCAGATAGGGTTCAAGTGTTTTAGTTGATTTTTTTCGTGATGCTACTCAACAACACCATATAGAGCCTGGTTTGATTGTCAGAGATGATCAACAAACAAAATTATATGGAAGACACTAATAATACATTGGAAAGCAACAATGTGTTACATGAAGATATACCTACAAATTTTGAGGTGGAAGCACAATGACAAAATGATCTTCTGAGGCAAGCTAAAGAAGCCCCTCAACATGTGGACCTTAATGCGAGTTCTCAAAATGTTGAACATACTCAGTTATAAGAAAGTGATAGAAAACTAAGAATTATCAAGGTCGATATGAGGGCTACTTAAGAAGTTTTAGAGGGTGAATGGCAGGTAGAGAATTCAAAAAAATAGAAGGGGAAAACTCACAAGGAGTTAAACTATACAGACCCAAAGGCAATGTTAAGTTCTCATGGCAACTCATCAGTAGGTATACTGGCCAATTTTGTGATGGTATGGCTTCTAAGATTAATAGAGGGAGCGGAACCATTAACAATTATTAGTTTTACAATTTGGAATGTTAGGGCATCACCAAAATAGATGCCTCTAACAGAGTGATGAGTCTTTGCAGGACTCATCACTTGTGGTGTTTTGCTCTTCTTGAACTAATGTTGACAATGGATAACATTCCTAAAATAGTTAAGAAATTGGGAAGTTATAACTATCTTTATAATTGTAACATGAAAATTTGTTTTTTTATGGAAAATAAGATTAAGGTGAGGATGTTACTTGACAATCCTCAGATCATGCACTTGGAGATTATATTATGTGATTTTATGTTTCAAGTTATTGTTGTGTATGTTGGTTGTTTACTTGTTGATAGAGAATGTTTTTTGGGAGGAAATTTCTGTATTAGGAACTATAATGGTCCTTGGCTTGTTGGAGGTAACTTTAACACCATTGCTTCCCCAATTCCGAAGAAAGATGTTAGGGCCCCTTGTAGAAGAGCTGTGGAGGATTTCAATGCTAATATAACAGCCGTAGTTGGCAGTGGATTTACTTAGCAGAGAGGAAAGGTGTTTGAGAGACTTGATAGGGTACTGCGCAACCATGATTGGATGGATAATTTTACTTTCACTGAAGCAGCTCATATCCATAGATCCTATTTTGATCATTCTCTACTTTTATCTTAAGTTGGAAGCTTGCCCAAACCTACCAGTAAACAATTCAAATTTTTGAATGTATAGACTACTCACCAAAAATTTGGGGAACATAAATCTATGGGCACGACATAAAAAATGGAAAATGTTTTAAAATCCTAGAATTGGAGGATCTTTGGTGATACACATAAGAAGGTGTTGGATGCTGAGGTGTTTATTTCTAGTATGGATGAACAATATGAGAATGATTTGTTTAGTGAAGAGGAGTTAATCAATGCACAAAATACTTTGAATGAGGCTATCAAACATGAGATAGAGTTCTTCAAATAGAAAGCAACCTATTGAAGCCATGTACATGGGGTGGGTTAGAAACACCAAATTCCTTCATGCATGCATTAGATACAAAAGACAAACCAATTCCACTTTAAAAATTAGAGATGACAAAATCATATGGCTTTATGATCAGCAGCAGATAGTGGGAAGTGCAGTTAAGTTTTTTCAATACTTGCTTCAAGACAATTTTGCTGATATTGTTTTCTATGGGATTTGAAGGTGTCAGCATCACATCACTCGCAGTAACAGTAACAGCAGTGTCATGGGGTGGTCCTCAAGGGCAACTGACACCTCCTGTCTGGCAGTATCCTCATCAGGTGGAACTAAAATGTCCAGAGCTGTGGGGTTATACCCATCCTTATTCACTTGAACCTTAGACTTCAAATTTGGATGAAACTTGTGGCATTTATCAAGAACATGACCAAACATCTTACAACGGGTGCAATATGGGGGCTTGTGCTCCATGACGATTTGTTGTCAATAACCATTATGAGTTGTGTCCAGCCAGACTTCAGCAACATCAGGTAAAGTAGTATCTCTTTCCACAAGTATTTTGGCCACTGAGGGTCTGGTTAGGTTGAAAGTAAGTAGATCTAGCTTCAAAGGATCCTCAAGGATGACGCCAATAGAATAGAGAACCTGATGGTGAAAAAAATGCAGCTTTAGACCAGGTAAACTAAACCATACCGGTATAGTGGGAGTTTCATGATTTGGGTTGAAATCAGGAGACCACTTGAGTAGCTTCACAGGTTTATTAGCGATGTTAAGATATTTTCTGGAGAAAATCCGAGTGTAGTCCTCAGGCACGGTTAACTGAATCAATACATGTCTCTCATCCATGAGCCCCACTTTCCACTTTCATGTTAATTTGAGGTCACCAAAACTTTTCCTGATAATTTCCATAGATGGGTGTCCTCACTAAAATTTCCCAATAAGAGCAAATTAGAATTTTTCAGTCAGCGTTGAAATTTTTGACGTGGAGAAAAAGAGTGTTGTCTTCCCACTTTTTCTGCTTGCATTCTTAATAAAGAGACAGTCACATGTACCATCACGATACTCATTATAACTTGAAGGGAAGACAACTGTCGTCTCTTCCTGAAAATTACCCACCACGTGGGTAAAGGAGAAGGTTTTGTCAGGTTCAACTGAAGAAGAAAGAAGCTCCATCACAGCAAAGAAAAGCCCTTCCCGAAGAGCTACGCAGGAAAATGCGTAGAAGACAAAAGACAGGGCCCAAAGTCACAGCTCGGCAGAAACCGCAGCTCGATCCACCCAGAAAAGAACCGCAGAAGCAGACACCGAAACCCTTCGTCATTTGGCGCAAGAGAGAAGACGACGATTCGTCGTCGTCATCGAGTGCGGGAAACAGCGTCGTCGTCGTCGTCGAGTGCTGGAAACCTCGTCGTCGAGTCAAGAATCAAACCAGGGTTTCGCCGTCNAATTAGTTTAGAAGAAATATCAAATTGATATTATAATTTATGAAGAGAAGTACTCACCTCAATAGATGTTTTATTTGCTATTAACGTAAAAATTTTATTAATTTAAAAAACTATTTAAGTATTTAATTTATGAAATCCAGCTAAAATTGTTATTCAATAAAAATCTTGCTATTATTATTATTATTATTATTATTAAGTTTTAACATTTAAATCAATCTAAAACATCTTACCTCAGTCAAAACCCGCACAACCCTAATCTTCTTCCTCCACTACACCAAATCCAACCCACTACTTCTTTCCCTGCACGAGAGAGGCTCAGTTCGAATGCTTTTGATTTACGTCCAACAAACTTCGGCCCTTCCCACGCGTCTCACGCCGTCTCGCTCGACCTTCCATGCCGCCGCCTTCTTCCTCGAGCTTCCTCGTCGCCGACCAGGGCTTCTCCCGCATTGTTCTCCCCTCCTTCGCACACCGCTGAACCCACAGGTAAGTCAATCTCCCTCTTCATCCCTCACGACACTTTTATAGAGAGAATTCCTTGCCTCATCTTCCTCCCTGACAACTCATCGCTCCCTCTTCCTCTCTTTGGCTTTCCAATCTTCTCGTTTCTTCTCCCCCTTCTGTTTATTTGGCTCAACTCATGTACAGGATCGTTACATGAGATATTATAGATAGATTGAGACATTAAAAATTATAAAAAATATTCTCTTATTAGGACTACTACATCTATAATTAACATTCTTAAAAAAAATAAAAAAATAATACCATCACAAAATCCTGTCGAACAAACACCAACATAAAAATCATTATGGTTGAATTTGATCTTATTAAAAGAACTAGTTCATAAATATTCATTAGACAGAGTATTAGACTTAGAAGATAATTTATAATTATAACATGAATCTATGTTTAATGATATTGAAGCTAAATCCACTCATGCTCATGATCACAAACTTAAAATTGAGCAGGGAAGGCTAAAATTCATGTATGAAAATGAAATTGAGTGTGAAATTATATTTGACCTAACAATAAAAAAAAACCATTTCTGGATATGAATATGATCCAATCATCCTTGTCGAATTCAAAGAAACAACTACACAATCCGATATTTTAATCATAATAAAATTATCTTTGAAAAACAAATTTAGATTGACTTTATTATACTACTTCATAAAAGAAACCAAATAGAAGAAAGAAAGTTACATTAAATTTTAAGAAAAATTATTAATGATGAAATCTTTGAAAGAAATAAAAAAAAGCACTTTCAATCTTATTTAATCTAAAAATGTAAAATTCATCATAACTAATATTTGAGCGATCTGATCAATTTCACTTAAAAAGGTTGTCGGTCTATATAAGTGTATCAATACTATGTAACAGTTGTACTTATCACCTCATCCTCTAATAACAAACCATAGGTCTTTATTCGCATCTCTTAAAATACATATTAATATTTTAGTACTTTCTTTACTCACTTCATACATATTAGTCCTTTGTATGACTTACATAATCCGTATATAAATATTCATTAAAAGTTAATTTTTATGTATGATATGCCAACTGAAAATTTATTGTTAACATAAATCAAAGCTACGTAATTGAAACGATGGGATAAGATAATTGTATGATAACCTTGAAAGGTTTCTTAAGAGAAATTTTATAGTTCTGACCATATATATTCATACATAATATACGGATGAATGCTTATAGAATAGAAAGTTATTGAACTTTCATACAATCTTCAAAATCATATTTAATTTTATTTCACAAAATATATAACAATGCCTTG
>JXCR01136683.1:0-52297 GCA_002079205.1 Phalaenopsis hybrid cultivar | reverse complement strand
TTCTAGTTTTCTAAGACTAGTCAATAGGAAAGTCCTATGGCTAGACCTAGGCTACTAAAGAAGTTTCTAGACCTCAACCAAATGTGAGGTCAACATCTTTGAATGATCTTTTTCTTCAAAACCATCTACTCTCTTTCAAATCTCTCTCCCAAATTCACTCCCTTTTTAGAAAATGTAATAAATAAAAAGAAGAATGCACACTCAACATAAGGAAGCAAGAAAAATAGGAAAAAATAAGAAGAAAAAGATATATGATGATGAAAAAGAAGTCCTTCACTGGGGCTCTCCACCTCAAGAAATCTCCCTTCTCTTCTTTCTAGAGCTCTCTCTCAGTTTCAAAATAATGGAGGATCTCTTCAAAAGTGAGCTCTTCCCCTCATTGTTTTTGGTTTGTCATGCAACCCAAGTTTCTCGCATTGTCTGTTCACCTCCCAGACATATGTGCTTTACACAACTTGTAGAATCATCTTCTTGTTAGAAAATGGCATGGCTTGATATGACCCCCCCCCCCCACTTGATTTTTCTTGACCCCATCCATAAGTTTCTTAGGAACCAGACAAATGTTTCCTATAATGGTCCCCTCCATTTGGCATCTCAAGTGTGATGTGGTGGGTCTTGATGAAGAGAAAATTTTTTGGCACATATGTGTTAAGGATTGGGTACATATGCTCTTGTTTACTTTGTTCGCACATCTTAGTTGGGTGCTTAAGCTCCTATATGTTTGGGAGCAATCTCAGGTTCATTCTAGTGCATATGCGCCATTTGGTGGAGCATATGTATGCCCTTCTCTGTTTACCATATTAAAGTGTTGTTTAGACACGCTTGGGTGCATACAAACACATATTTGGGTTCTTAGGCCCAGTAATTACTATGGGTGCTACTTCTTGGGTAAATCTTAGCCCATGGGCATTAATGTGCCCCTAATGTGTGCTATTTTTGTATGTATTTTTGTCGGCACTATTTTGGTTGAGGGAGTTGCCCATAAGAAGCTGTCGGTCACCAGAAACAAAATCCTATCGCTCGCTTTGGAAGGACATTTTAATTTACGCATATATATAAGTTTTAGAAAGATATGAAATCAAAATGACCCCATTTTTTTCATAGTTTAAATGAAAGTGCACTATACCTCAAACCCTGTATATATCCCGAAAGATAAACACAATACTTGAGGATGAGGCTTGATCAAATAAACTGAGAAATATATGATGTCCGTTTGGTCTACGAAACTGTTTTATTTGTCGGCATTTCCCCTATTTAATATGAAGAATTAAATAGGGTTTATATTAAGCTGGGTTCAGACAAGCTTCCTAGATTATATCTTGGCGAGTCTTTATTGGTTTAATTAAGGATGATTTTATTAAGCAAAACAAAACAAACTTAGTAATCCTTCAATTTGAGAATTATGCAGGTGGAGACACCTAAAGGGGCAAGTTAGTGTTATTAAGACTCTTAGCCAAATTTGATTTTGGCTTGGGCTTGTAGTGTTTCAAAGGTGTTTAACTTTTATTCACTTTTCTAAAATTTATTTAACCAAATTTGATTTAGCTTAAGTCACCACCAAGCCCTTAAGATCCTGATGGACGTCTTAGTCTTTTTAAAAGAGATTAAATTTTAAATGACAATAATTCATCATCAAAACATTTGAATGTCACTTGAACACAATATAGGGGTATTAAACTAGTGAGTTATTAACACCCAAAACTATATCCCTAAGTCTAGGATCATTTAATTTGGTAGACTCCAAAATTTTAGTGATCTAGGAAATTTCAAATTTGTCCTTTAATTGGAAAAAGTGAGATTGGTTTCTACCAATTAATCCCTTGAGTTTCAATCATCCAAATATATTAATTAAGAGCAAAGGTTCCTCATTTCCCTTTCTTGAATTAAGCCTAAATGTTAATTAATGCTAAATTTCTAAAATTACACTCTTGCCCCTAAGGCTCTATCACTTCATAATTCACCAAATTTAATTCAAATGAATTTGAAATTTTCATCCCACCTTACTCATGGGTCAATTAAGATATCAGAGGAGAAAATGTGATTTTTTAAATTTTAATTTAATTTATATAATTATTTATATGTAAGAATGGGATTTTTCAAGGAAAATTCAATAATTTGACAAACGCAAAGCCTAATTCATTGAAATTTTACTGGACTTAGACTTAGACTAGGGAAACATTTGGAGCAAATTTTATGATTTTTAGAGTTTTATTTAAATTATTAAATTTATTTTAATTTTTGGAGAGTTAATTAATTATAAAATATTTTAAATGTGGAAGATTAGGTTTTACATTTTTATTAAATCTCTCTGATATCAAGGAACCTAAAAAAACAAATTTTACATTTTTATGATTTTTATTTGAATTATTAGAATTTTTTAAGTGAATGAATAAGAGAAATTCATTTTTTAGCCTTTAAAAATTATTTTTAAGCTTTAAAATTCAATATCTTCACTTAGAAAATTAGGAAAAATATTCCAGTTGTTCTTAAGTGCTTAAGAAATAATTCAGAATATTTCCATGCATTTTATTAACTTTGTAATTTTTATTCATTTTTAATTATTTAAATATTTAAATAGGCTTCAAAAATGAATTTTTTTTTTTGGAAAATTACTCTGAACACAAAGAACTCCCAAAACTAATTATTAAAAATTTTGAGTTATATTTTAATTATTAAAAAATTATTTTAGTATCAAAAATACCATTTAACTTAGAAAATCAATTTAAGTTATCAAATGAGCTCCAAATATTTTAAAATTTTTATGGACAGTTTTCCGAACTTTAAATCACAATAGAGATTAAAAATCAAGTCAATTAGATGATTATTTTTCCCAAAATAATTTTCATTTTATTTTAGGGTTTTGTGAGACATAAGTGTGTTTTTAATGACTTGACCCATGAAAAAATTTTCAATGAGTTCTCTGGTCACAATAAACCTTCCAAAGTTTGTTTGGATTTTTCAAAGTAAAATGCTAATTATTATGATTAATTTATGCAAATAATAGAAATAAACTTGCGAAATATGGATCTCTGTCTAGAAATCTTCTCTGACGTTGGAAAAATCATAGAATATCCCCCAAGACAGAGGCAACAACATGCCAAAATATCAAGCCCAGGTAAAATGTCTACATGCATGGAGAGTTAAAATACTCGAATCAGTATTTTATTAATTAAAAATAAAATATTCATCAAATAAACTTCAAACCATATACATATTGTTCTCCTCTGTTCACTGAGTACTAATATAATTTTATTTTATTTTTGTGTTTTTTCTACACCATGATATGAATTTTTTAAGTTAGGGAGCCTTTTTTGAATTATTTAAATCCCTATTTTTCTATTTAAAAGCGTGGGGCAACGTAATCATACGACAACTCCAAAAATATGTGTGGCTCACTCTAGTTGGATGTTGCCTTCCACGTAGCCGTTGAATCGACCCGTGCTTTATGAACCACGCTCCCATCCGACTCAATTAGAGCCCTCCATTTGATACATGTGTGATCCAATGGCTCCACGTCATCGTCCCCAAATATAGTGAACCCATGACCGTTAACATTAAAACCCTAAGATCTCCCTCATTTCTCAACCAAATGACATCGGGATTGATGACTCTTCTAAGTGTAACGAACACATCCATTTGGTAAACATGCCATTAAAATAACCCTAATCAAATGGAGAATCAAAATAGGCTCGAGAAGAGGGGAAGTTCAATTCCTTTGTTCTGAGAAGGAAAGCTTCAATCAGAGGTGCTCGACACGTTCTTGGAGGTCCAAAAAGACTAGGGATTGAGCCTCCAATTGTGGTGAAAGGTCTATACCCAAATTCGATTAAGGCTGAATTTGGGTGTTGATCAAAGTCTAGTGTAGAGGCTCTCTGTGAGGGGGGTTTTATGGGGGTTTATCTTCTTTCACTGTGGTGAAGGTGTGGGTGAGTTTAATTTGAAATTTGTCCATTGTGGAGGTGTGGGGAGCTTTGTCCTGTCTTCAGCAAGGATTTGTGCTCAAAAATTGAACTCCGGGAAGGGGAATTAGAGCAAGGAAGTGGTTGGGTTGCACTGACGAGGTCTCAAATAAGCTTTGGGAGAAATTTAGAGGGGTCTCCTCGAGAAAATTTTAGAACCTCTAGGTTGGTCTTAGAGGTTAGTTTTTATAGACATGGATGGAGAGGGAAGCTCAGAGCCTGGCCTTTGGTGCAAAAGCTTGCTTAGGTGGAGGGCCGAAGACCTCCAAAGGTTAATTAGGGCGAGGTGGCCTCTAGGATTAAGATTGTGTTTGATTTGGCCTTAGGGCGTTTGGTTTTGGGATTTTCTGGTGAAAAGTCCGGCCGATAGGGCCAGGGAAGGTGGCCAGGAGGTCAAGTGAGTCAGGGGAGCTTTAATTTTGATTTACCCCCAAGGGTTAGTGATAATGAGGGAGATTTTTTATTAAGGCCCAAAAAAGGGAATGAATCCAATAATTTAGGGTTTTATTGGTCATTAGCATGCTGGTTGGGTTTAGTGTTGTTTAGCCTGGTCCAAAGGAAGAGCTTAGTGGTTGTCGAGTCACAAATTTGGTGACTAGAGGATGGTTAGGTCAATTTTGGTGTATAGGTTCAATTTGGGTCCAAATGACCAATAGGTTGGATTTGGGTTAGGCTAGCCATGACTTTGAGCATAATTGATTGATCAACATTGTGTTGATGATTGTAATGAAGAGTTTTGGTGAATGATTGAAATGATTTTGAGTTCAACTTGAAGGATTTTGGAATTTTGGTCACTTTGGGTATGTTTGGCTAAACTTGGGTCTAGATTGGGCTAAGTCAAAATTTATTTTTGAAAATGGTCAATAGGAATGTAATTAATAGTTTTTAACATAAATTGGTTGCCAATTTTGGGGTTAGGGCAATCAATTTGGTGGAATTTTGAGGTATGGCCAATTTGGGGCAAAATTGGGGTTTTTTTGGACTTAGGTCAAAATTAAGTGAAATTGAGGATTCACCAAGGCCAATTTAAGGTCAAGTTTGATATGTAAGAAATTATAAAGAGTTTAGGATTCAAATTGAGGCCAATGGAGTAGGCCATGGGGTTCAATTTGGTGAGATTAAGTCATAGGACCAAAATTGGGGATTTAACCTAGATCAAAATTGGGCTCAAAGCATGGGTCAATTGAGCTTGGATTTAATTTAAATTGGTCATATGGAAGGTGAAATTGAGTTTATTATTGAAATTAAGGGGGATATTGGGATCAAATTGATGGACATTTGAGGTAAATTTGGGAAAATTGGGCTTTTATAGGCAATTTGGGGGTTTTGGCCAAATTGATCAAATTGGCCAAATTGAGTCCAATTAAGCAGTCCAAATGGGTTTTGGAGACATTTGGGATGATTTTGGAGGTTTTGGGAAAGTTTGGGTGCCAATGGTATTTTTGTAATTTGGGCAATTTTGGGGGTATTTTGGTAAATTTGGCATTTTTGGGTAGTTTTGGGTAATTTGGGTATTTTCAAAATGTTTGAAATGATTTTCAAACAATTTTGGATATTTTGGATCGATTTGGGGGTTTTGAAAATTTTGGCCAAATTTAGGTCTCCAATGGTATCTAGGTAATTTGGCGGATTTTGGGGCAAAAGGCCAAGTTGGCTATTCTTGGCAGAATTGGGGTGCTAAACACCCTATATGATCCATGGACCAATGGAATACTCATTTGGGTCCTCTTTGTACTTGTCTTAGCTAAACCCTAGCCTAGGGCTAGTGGGTTTAGGGGACCATCTACATGAGTCTCCAAAAAGATCAAGGGATCAAAGTGAACAAATACTGGTTTTAAAGTTGTGAGGGATTATGAGTGATAGTAAGTGTAGTGAGTGAAAGTGAGTGCCTTAGCCCCAGCACCCAGGGTCAACCCTAAGGTCAAACAGTCCTACGGAGACTCATCTTGAGCTCCCCCATACTGACCCCACCTACTAAGTGCTAGAGGTTATGACCAATATGTAGAGCTTCAAGTTGAGCAAAGAGGAGTGTAGAATTTCTAATGGTGAGGGTTCCTTTTCTAGTTTTTTAAGAATAGTCAACAAGAAAGTCCAATGGCTAGACCTTAGACAACTAAAGACGAGAGCTAAACCTCAACCAAAAGTGAGGTCAATGAATGGACCCTTAATAGGTGTGGTGTGTTGGGCAAGCACACTGCGCGACCGACGAGATCAACAAAGCTAACATAGACTTCTAAGTCAACAGACCTAGAAGGAGGTATAGAATTGTGTGTTTTTTGTTTCTGCTAGGGAATTAGCAAGTGAATATTTGACCGAAGTCAAGAAGTAGGAACTCTCGCTGGGGACTGGAGAGTGGGTTTCAAATTATCAAGTTTTGGGTGTTTATAGAAAATGGGAATCAATATGTAAGTGCTGACTCCGGGGTGGGAATTGAAATTTATGTATTTATTCCAAAAAGAGAGTCAGAATTTAGGTACCGACCTCCAAAGAAGGGAACCATAGTTTTAAGAATTGATCCCAAAATGAGAATTAAAATTTAGGTATCAATCTCAAGAGGGAGTCAGAAGTTAGGGATCGACCTCAAAAGGAGGGAATCAGAAGTTAAGGACTGATTCAAAAAATAGGAATTGAAAGTTAAAGATCAATCTCAAAAAGAGGATTGGAAGTTAGGGACTGATCTCAAAAGGAGGGAATCAGAAGTTAAGGACTGATTCCAAAAATGAGAATTGAAAGATAAGGATCAATCTCTAGAGAGAGTCAGAAGTTAGGGACCAACCTCAAAAGGAGGGAATCAGAAGTTAAGGCCTGATTCCAAAAATGAGAATTGAAAGTTAAGGATCAATCTCTAAAAGAGAGAGTCAGAAGTTAGCGACCAACTTGGAAAGAAGGGGGACTCAAAAGTTAAGCACTGATTTCAAAAATGAGAATTGAAAGTTAAGGATCAAATCTCAAAAGAGAGTCGAAAGTTAAGGACCAACCTCAAAAGGAAGGAATCAGAAGTTAAGGACTGGTTCAAAAAAAAGGATTGAAAGTTAAGGATCAATCTCAGAAGAAGATCAAAAGTTAGGGACTGATCTCGAAAGGAGGGAATCAGAAGTTAAGGACTGATTCCAAAAATTAGAATTGAAAGTTAAGGATCAATCTCAAAAAGAGGATTGAAAGTTAACAACTGACCTCGAAAGGAGGGAATCATAAGTTAAGGACTGATTCAAAAATGAGAATTAAAAGTTAAGGATCAATCTCAAAATAGGATCGGAAGTTAGGGACCGATTTTGAAAGGAGGGAATCAGAAGTTAAGGACTGATTCAAAAAATGAGAATTGAAAGTTAAGGATCAATCTCAAAAAGAGGATCGGAAGTTAGGGACCGACCTCAAAGTGAGGAAATCAGAAGTTAGGGACTGATTCCAAAATGAGAATTGAAGGTTAAGGATCAATCTCAAAAAGAGGATCGGAAGTTAGGGACCGATTTCAAAAGGAGGGAATCAGAAGTTAATGATTGATTCCAAAAATGAGAATTGGAATTTAGAAAGAGTTTGTTGTGTTGAACTCATAGATATGTGTTATGTGGAAAGGTTGACTTTTTTGAGAAAAATGTGCAAAATTTTGTGAGGTTTTGTGTAGAATGTGAAATTTCACAAGGATGTGAAGAGTTAATGTAGACAAGGATAGTTGTGTTGTGCGAGCAAAGAGTAAAAGACCTCAAAATCGAGAGAAACGACTCAACAGATTTGTTTTATTTTTTAGTTATTTTTATCATGTTTAATTTTTAAGATATGTTATCTAAAATTTAATTTTTGTGGGCTGATTAATTTTTAAAAGAGTGTTTTATTTCAACTTTATTATTAAGTTTTTATTGTTTTGTTCTTTGTTCATTGTAATCTCGAACCAACGTATGGTTCGTGGTTTTTATCCATCGCACCAAACAAGGGCAATTGAACAAACAGACAAAATTCTGAAAAAGATTTCATTAGTTTGCTCCAACAAATTTTATAGATTATGTGTTCCTACAAAGCCTCAAAAAGTACAATTATGCTGACTGCATCAAAGTATATCCAAAAATATCCCATGCCAAGTACATATCATACACTGAGCATGTCTAATCTGTTGTAAAAGAAATGCAATAAAAAGGAATCCTCTGAGTGTCAGTCTCTGGTGAGGCGAGGTTCTAATTGAGCTGACCTTCTAAGCCATGCTCCAGGATAAGATTTCCCTTTGCATGTGCTTAGAGGTGCAACCTTCTCATAGCTCGTATTGTATTAGTTCTTCTAGCTCCAGGTCTAGTTGGAAATCGTATGGCATTTTGTTATAATTCATCCCCCAGAAAGTCACGGACACCCTGCGGTGCCGCACCCTTGGAATGCAATGTTTGGCGGCGTTGCTCCGTTTCCTTTAAGAACTAGTACTGAACCAACAGGTAGCAAAATTTCCATGGACCCTATGAATTCACCAGGGTCGATAATATCTATTTATAAATTTCCATGGACCCTATGAATTCATGAATGAGACCGTGCAGAAAGGCCTCACAAATTCATGATGGTCAATGTGTGGAGGTATGCAGTCTCCTTCATCATATATGTTGATAATAAAACTATTAAGAATACAGTCAGTTGGAAGTATGCTCCATCAGACCATTCTTTTAATCATCCACTTTATCATGGGAGGTATTGGGTCCACCTCATCGTGTCTCAGAATCCCAGGACGATTTTTTTGTCTATCGTTGGTGAAGTTGTAACAACAGCCATACTGTATAATGATCCTGCCCTTTCCTCACATTCACTTTCTTGGCTTGGAATAGGGTTTTTATATTTGTAGGCCTGCTCAACCTCTCTCTCTTAAATCAAAAATGCAGTCGAGAATATTTTGTTCATCGCTCTCAGAGAAGACCTTGTGTATAGCTCCAATCCTTCTAATATGTTGATGAACCTACCTTGCACTTCTTCATAGAATTCGAAGTCCATGTTGCTTACATTGCTCATCTTGTAGTATTCTACGGTACTGATGATTGGTGGCTGTCTGAGATGTTCTCTCATTTCAAGATTGATGAGAATCCAGGCTGGTGTTGTCTCTGTCTGCAGCGGAATGTATGACTCTGCATCCAACGGAATATATGGCTCTGTACCCAACGGGACATATGATTCTGGATCAATCGGGTAATCAGCGGTCTGAAATCTGTCATCAGAGGATACATATTCCTCTGAAGGACTGTAGCACTCTAGGTGGAGGACATTGCAGTCCGAGCACTACACGAATGCCCCTGTGGCTGACGTGCGTGCTGGAATTTCAACTTTGCAGGTCGGGCAACCCGTGCAAAGAACATCTTAAGCTGGTAGTATTTCTGACTCTGTAAAAAATCCTGATTCATCGTCTGTACCCAGCAGGTTGGAAGAGGACTCTCGCATGCTCGGATATTAGATATCCCCTTCAAAGATAGGGGTGAGCAAGTTCTCTCCCTCTTTCTAGCATCTCATCTCCTCGCGTAGGATAGCCCTATGTTTTCAGCGACTAGCATTTCTATGCTGAGTCCTCTGTAGTGGTGTATCTGGAAGTCTTTTTTTATTAGCAACGACCAGGCCTCCGGTCGGTGTAGCTATCATGCACGGTAGGCGACTGGTCCCCTCCTTTGGGCTTTGTTGTACTATTACGTTTTTCCCCTTCAATGAGGAACTATTTTTGGTCTTAAACCTTAGCAGTGAGGGTAGCCCTTCTTTCTCCTGAAGGCTGACCACATCCATCAGAGTACTCTCATAGTCCATGTCGACTTGGCTAAAGTCCATGTCAAATTCTTTGGTGTCGTCCTTCGGCGCCCTTTCCATGTTGAGTGTAAGGTTTCAGCCATCTTTAAAAGCAAAGATCTGCCTCTGTATCGTAGAATACTACAAGAGCATGTAGACCTTTTCAATGATAAATGGTCCCTCCCAAGATGGCTCAAATTTTCCACCTATCTTACGGTATGCAAGAATAGGCCTTTTGAGCACAAGGACAAGGTCACCAACTTTGAATTTCCTTGGGCGAACCAATTTTTCATGAGCTTGTACCATCTTTGCTTGGTAAAGTTCCAAATGTTGTTATGCTTCAAATCATTTTCCCTCAAGACTCTCTAATTCTTTAAGTCTGAGTTTTGCACTTTCTTTCGTTGTAAGTTGGTTGGCAACAGCGACTCTGAGAGACGGCATCTGAACTTCTAATGATAGTACGACATCGGACCCGTACACGAGCATGTAGGGTGTGCACTGAGTGGGAGTTCTAAACGTTGTCCGATAAGCCCACAAAGCTTCTAATAACTTGTTGTACCAATCTCTTTTATTTTCGTCCAGTGTTTTCTTTAAAATATGTACCAACATCTTGTTGAAGGCTTCAGCCAGGCCATTTGCTCTAGGATAGTAAATTGTAGAGTATCTCCAATCTATCTTATGTCGTTTGACGAAATTGTTGATTTAGGTTCTTTTAAAGGCTCTCCCAATGTTGAAAATTATTCTTCGTGGTACTCTAAAATGGTAGACGACTTGGCTTTTGAAGAATTGAAGGGCGTGCTGTGCCGTGTCCTATCGTAACGACACTGTTTTTGCCCATTTGGAGAAATAAGCTGTAGTAGAAAGTATAAATCTGTATCCTTTAGAGGATGGACGAGGCATCAGTTGGGTGTAGCACATTCAAAGGTTGGTGCAAGACCACCCCATGCACCTAGCATTGGTGACTTCTTTTGGTTGTATCCATGTACTTGGACATCATTGCTGACCAATAATATCTAAGTTTTTTTATCTTCAGTTTCATCTTCGGCTCTGATTGGTGAGCCTACACAATCCGACATATACTTCTTTGATAATATTTTGTGCTTTGGCTTTGCTTAGACATCGTAGCCACATCTGGTCAAACAATCTTCTATAGAGGACGTCACCGACCAAAGCATATGACATAGCCCTTTTTGTAATGTGATGTGCTTCAAACTTGTCCTATGGTAGCTTCCAGTATGCAAATATTCTATTAATGGCTTGCGGGAAACTTCGTTGATATTCACAACTGTAATTATCATTTCTTCTTCTTTCTTGAGTTTGTGTAGGGTTTCGAGGTTGATCCAAGAAAACACTTATCTTCCTTATATTGTGACATCAATGGAATCCTCCGGGGGACATGTCAATTCTTTTGCGAGTTTTGCTAGGGCGTCTGAATGAGCATTATCTCCCCTAGGAATCTAGTAGAAAGTTACATTGGGAATCTGCTCCAGCAGCTTCATTGCATATCTATGATATTCTGCTAGACTTGGTTTTAAAATCTTGTATTGTCCAGCGACTTGCTGGATGACGAGTTGTGAGTCGCCATAGATGGCAATATCTGTTATATCCATTGGGATTGCCAACTCTAATATGATGATTAACGCTTCATATTCTGCTTCGTTATTGGTACATGGCTCTATCAGGTGGTATGAGAACCTCAGCATACCCTTATCTGGCATGATGAAGATCAATCCAATACCTGCTTTGTCCGGTATAACTCTGTCTGATCCTTTGTCATTTTTGGCTGATGAAGCTCCTTCGAAGTACATTTACCAGCATTGTGCACTAGAGAATTCCATTTGTAGTACCTGTTCATCTGGTAGTTCATCATTAAGAGGGGACCCAGCTGGAAGTGGGTGTGCAACAAGGAAGTCTACTAAAATCTATCCCTTGATAGCACAGAGGGGAACAAAAGTTATATCAAACTACAATAAGATCATCAATCATCTTGCTAGACATCCTGAGAGTGTTGGTTGGGTCATCAAATATTACACCAGATTAACTTTTGAAATTAGGGTAATCTTATGAGAAAGCATGCTATGTCTAAGCTTTTGGGCGGTGAAAATCAAGGCTAGACAATACCCTATCTTCATCGATATTAGGCGGTGACTCAAGTAGTAAAATGCGTTTTCTTTACCCTAGTCATTGACTTGGGCTAAGAGGGCTCCAAGAAAGTCGTCTAAGGCCGCGATATAAAGTATCAAAGGTTTCCCTGGGATAGGGGCTGCCAAGACAGAAGGTGTCATTAAATATTACTTAATGTCCTCAAATGCCCGCTGGGATTTCTCTTCTCAAATGAATATGACATTCTTTTTCATTAATGCCGAGAAGGGCTGACAGCTACCTGAGAGATTAGAAACAAATTGTCTCAAATATGACAAATTTCCTTGAAAGGAACATAGTTGTTTCAAAATTCTAGAAGGAGGCATTTCCAAGATAGCTTTAATCTTTTCTGGGTCAATCTTGATTCCCCGATGACGGACAATGAATCCTAAAAATTTTCTAGAGGTAACGTCAAAGGCGCACTTTAAGGGATTCATTTTAAATTCATATTATCATAACCGTTCAAACAGAATCCTTAAATCGTACAAATGGTCTATTTTTTGTTTACTTTTGATGACCAAATTATCCACGTAGCATTCCACTTAACTGGAAATGAGGTTGTCAAAAATCTTTGTCATTGCATGTTGATATGTTGCTCCAGCGTTCTTCAACCCAAAAGGCATCACTATGTAGCAGAAAATCTCGATAGGTGTTCTGAAGGCTGTAAGTGTTGCATCTTCAGAAGCCATCTTGATTTGGTTGTACCCCAAAGATCTTTCCATAAAAGAGAAGATTTCATGTGTAGAAGTGATGTCCACCATCATTTCTGGTATCGGTAATGGGAATTCATCTTTTGGACATGCTTTGTTCAAATCTCTGCAGTTGACACCAACACATATTTGTCCATTTTTCTTCTTAACTGGGACAATGTTAGCTAACCATGTGGGGTATTGCTCTTCTTTTACAAAGTTAGCATCTATTAATTTATTTACCTTGATGATGACTTGCTGTTCTATTTTGAGGCGCATCCTTCTAGGAGCTTGTTTTACTGGGGTTATATTCTTATCCACCCCGAGTTTATGAACTGCAACCTCTGCTGACAGTTTTGGCATTTCATCATAACTCCATGCAAAGCAATCTTTGAATTCTGTTAATAATTTGATCAATTGTAAAGCTTCTTCATTGTTGAGTAGAGAACTTATAAATGTAGGTCGAGGTTGCTCTTCAATCCCGAGGTTAATTTCCTTCAGTTCATCAACAGTTGATTTAATTTCCTTCTCAAATTCTGGCAAAGCATTTTCTATTAGCTGATCAGTAGAGTCATCCTCCATATCGAGGAAATCCCCTTTTGATTCACTTGTAACAACCATATAAAATTCTAAATCATCGACTGACCCGACTGTACCAAATCTGAGACCCTCTTTTTAGTTGGGAGTTTGACTTTTAACATTCCATAATTTTTCAAAAAATTGTAATTTATCTTTTGACATTTATTTTGGCAAATGTTCCTATTGAATTAACTTTTGTACACAAGGTGAAAAGTAACCAAAAGGCAATTTCATTAATTCATTAGGATCACCATCCAAGTTTACATGATTTTCAAGATTAGCAGAGGTAGAAGCACGATAAAACTTGATCGGCTTTGAACTAGCTCTAAGGACTTCCTTGACCTCTAACTCTCATTCTTTTGAGGGAGAATCGGAGTAAGGGTCATGGTGTTCACATAGTGGTTTATCCGATCATACATCATCTCATATTTCATTTCTCTGCATCTTCTAAAGATATCTCGTACTGAGGTTTCTTCTATTTCATCATCATTATTTCATCTTCAGAACTGTCTTCATCACCAATGTTGACGGTTGGCCTAGTCCATTCAACATATAAGTTGGTTTTCCCTCGACACGTCTCCGGCCTCAACCTTGGGTGCACAAACTAAAAGAACCTCCACCATCCTGTTGCAAAAGAGTGGTGGAAGATCACTGAAGTGGAGTTGAATGGCCTCCTCTTTATGATTTTTTGAGTCTTCACTTTTATTTGTGATAATTCCATGAGAGAAGACAGTTTTCTTTGGAGGTGCATAGTAGGCAGCATCTTTATGAATACCAACTTCATGAACTGAAAACAGTTGTAGATCTCCCTTGATGCAATGTTCTTGTCCCTCTTTGTAGTACTTAATGCATTTATGTAGAGACGATGGAACCATGTTGTGTTCATTAATCCATGGTTGACCCAGTAGAGCATTGAAAGAGGTCTCGACGTCAATGATATGAAACTTAGTGGTTGTTACTAATTCTCCAACCTTTATAAGCAATGTAATGGATCCAAAGGCTCTTTCTCCCTTTTGGTTGAATCCTCTTAGCATCATTTTATTGGTCGTAAGTTCCTAAGCTTCAATATCCAAATAAGTCAATATCCATAGACTCATCAAGTTGAGTGATGCTCCAGGATCTTCTAAAACTCTGGAAAATACAAATCTACCAATGTTAATGAAGATGTAGGGAGGACGATTGTTGTCGGTGGTACCGAGCAACAAATCTTCATCTGTGAAAGTTATCCCAGACAATCCCTTCAAGAAGCAAACTTCATCCGAGGATGTGCTAGCCAACTGGGCTAGACAAGTCTCTGGATCAAGTAAAGCTATAACCAGAGACTCTCTCATCTCCTTTGATAGGATCAGAGAGTCGTAGATGCTTAATTTGATTAGCAACTTCCCAAGACGAGCTAGGACATTTTAATCCACTTTGTATGATCCTCCAATTTTCTCTTGATTATGTTGTTCTTCCACTGGTGGATGTGGAGGTAGTTCTTCTTGAGTATACATTTATTTTCCTTTATCATTTGGAGCTATTCTTGGTAGTAATACTCTCCCAGTCCTTCAGTTCACTTTTGTAACTTCTTCTTCTTGAGATATCATTATTGAATCTTCTAGTGTTTTTTCTTTGTTGGAAAGATCTAAGGTGATAGCAAGTGGTGCACTGTGGTGCTCGTGAATTGTTTCCTCACTCTTGGTGTTGTCGTAAGTGGCATCATTGATGTCTTCTTCGATTTTGTTAGCGAGTTCATCGGACTCAAGTACGATTTGAAGATCATTTTGGGAATTGAGATCGAGGCTAGATTGGTTAAAATCAGTTACTTTATCACCAAAAATAGTTAAAATGTAGCCGAAATCAAAATCATTATATTCATAAGACCCGGAGCGGTAAGAAGATAATCATACAAAGTCAGGGGTTCGAGGATTTTCTTTCCCAAATCCGAGACAGCTAATCTAGTAGATGCAACCCCTATCCTACCCCTTGTGCTATCAATCTTTTTAAAGGTGTTCTTCTTCTTCTTTTTCTTTGACAATGACGAATCTCTTGGTGAAATATTCGTCTCGGCTTTGGCAGACTGAAGATTTGGAACGGAGGCTTGTTTTGAAGCATTCTAGATTTGGTTCAATATTTTCATGGATGATTTGCTCCAGACTGCATTCCATCCATCTTTTCCAATATATGTGGAAGATTTTTTTGATGCATCCTGGATTTGGTTTAGGACCCTCTTGAGCTTGTCCCAAGTCATACTCCATCCATCTTCTCTAGTATATGAATCAATTGGAGAGATTTGTTCAACTGAAATCATATTTATGGAACTTTTTTTAGGTTCTTTTAAATATTATTTCGGGATCATTATATTCCCTTCTTTAAGTTTCTTCTCAAGCCAATCATTAAAGATGAAACATTCTTCTATAGTGTGCCCAAACAACCTTGGTTCATCCTTCTTATCTACCTCTTCGGGTTTCTTGGTAGTCTGAACTCAGGTTTCTTCATCAAATTTCTGAACATCTTAGATACAGCTTCATCTTTGAAAGAATACACCATTTTTTGTCGTTCTGCCAAAGATATTCTTTTATTCTCTGTTCGGGATGATCCTCCTTGGGGGGTCATTGGTTGGACTGGATACTCTGTTTGTGAGCATGCTGCGAAGATTGGCTAAGATTTTTTGGATATATCTTCATTGGTTGTTTTCCTTTATCGAGATACACTACTGTTCCTGACTTCTTTTCAAATATGTTGGTTGCCTTAGATTTCTCATGAGAATCCATATGTTTGATTTCTTCTTGAAGACTGCTAGCTTTACTAAGTAGCTCCTCGAAGGATTTGATGGTGAGTCCCTTGAGCATGAAAGCTACTATCCCACGAAATCTTGTGAGTAAAATCTCAATCATGTGATGTTCATGTAGCTGAGGTTCACACTTAATGCTAAGGTTTCTCAACCTCAAGATGTAATTCACCAAGGTCTCGTTGGGCTTTTGCTTTTCCATTTTGAGTTCTCCTATAGAAACATGGTGTTGCGCTCCGACAAATCTCTTCACAAATAATTTTTCCAGCTTGGCAAATGTCTTAACTGATCCGTTGTGCAAATCAACATACCAATCAAAAGCAATCCCTGACAAGCTGCAGACAAACTGCTACGGACATCTCTTCTATCCTTTTCTCCAATTGGCTGACTTGCTCATCCCTTAGGAGGATAGCTCTACGCTGCTCATCTATGGCGTTCTCTTTGACGAGAGGTTGAGCCTCACATGCAGATGTAGTGGCTCTGGCTTCAATGACATGAAAATCTATGAAATCTTCTTTGAGGTAATCATTATAGTCAAAATTTTCATCATCGTCAATGGAGACTCCATGTTCCCGAGCCAACTCGAAAATCTCCACCCTGAGCTTTTCAAATTTTCCTTCAATTATTGATTCTTGAATTGCCTTAAGATTTGGAGGACCCTGTTGGACCTCCTCCTCTTATTCCTCCATCTCACTGGCAATTGCTACTACAATGTCAGATACTTTGTATCCTGGCTTTATTCCATGCTCTTGCCCTTCGGGCTCACTGGACTGTATCGGTAAAATGACCTTGGGTATCCATACCTTCGTCTTTGACAGTGATATCTTAAGACGAAGTGTCTCAGCAGAAACATCAGTATGTCAAAGAGAAGTATGCTCCCCATGGTACAGATCGACTATATTATTGGGTAATTTCTTCATCTTTTCCTTTGAAACTTTAGGAACATCCTTATAATGTGTGATTGGTAGAATTCTTGGACCTGGTCATGACTTGGCTGGTCGACGATCTGTGGTCCTGGTGACAGTAGAATTGGTGGTAACTAGGGCAATATAAATTCTGCTCTTTAAGTGGAACCAGACAGAAATACGAGTAGGTATAGCTTTAGTTGATTTCTGAGATCGTCTGATAGATTTGACGTCCCTTAAGATTTCTTTCTTTATGCGAGGGGATACTGCATGTCCCACTCATTTGAGTAGTTCACTAACTGAGCAACCTTCCTTGGCATCTAGCCTTTTGAAAACTGACCTGACTCAGGTAATAGGAGTGGACTTTTTTCTCTCCTCACCATGTCCATGAAGTGATGGTAAAGTAGCGGCAATTTTCCGGATACTCTAGTACCCATTGGTACCCATTAATGGATGGAATCTACTTCCTCACAGGAGTGGATATGTTTCCAGTAATCTTGACTCATTCTGGTGAGGATCTTTCTCAACAGGTGTCTCCTTAGGAGCCTGGGCTTTAGTTGCCCTTCAAACCCTCCTATTACGGTTTCTATTTTGGGTTCTAGTTAGCGATGTAGACTTTGAACTTGATCTGATTTCAAATATTGATGGCGAGACAGCCAATCTCTTAGTCGGATCTTTAATGATCATAACTTCTCTCCCTTAGCAGCGACGAGAACAACAGGCTTGATGGGTGCTGTGGCAGTAGTCTTGACCCTTTTACAAGAAGGGAAGTTCTAAAGGTAGTTCAGGTTAAACTCGGCAGACGGTTCTTAAACCTCTGAAGCGACGACTTTAATTATGACGAACGGGGCTTTCTCGAGAACGACCTCGAGATCTTCAAATCCTGCTCCAAACTTGTTGGTGGGAGCGACATTACGGGCATCGCGGCTCGTTGGCAGGTTGCAAGAAAAAGAGAGCGTTAGGCACACCATTGCAACAGCTTCAAAAGAGAAAGATATGGGGTTAGCTATTTGGCTAAAACCTTGTAAACTTAGTGCAAGCACTAAAATTTAACAGAGGTCGATATGTAGACCGGGTAAGTTTTTTTTATTTAGTTTATGGGGGTTTTAAAATTTTAGTAAAAGTAGTTTAAAAGTAGAAAAATGTGATTAAAATAAAGAAATTTTAAAAGCGCACGCAACACGACACAATTTGATTTAATTTGCAAAATGGCAAATCAAATTCGAAAAGGAGATGTGAAGTATTCAGGACCAAGTGCGGGACCAACTTAACAATGCAAAATGCCCAGGTGGAACTAGTCCACCAACACACCTATTGGGGTCTGACCTCACATGAAGATTAAAAGTCCTTAATGGCCTCCTAAATATCTTTGTTCAAATGTGATTGAACAGACGGTCTTGAAGTCCAAAAGAGTTGACTGTACTTTCCCAAGATAGAAATGGGTAAAGCATGCCAATGAAAGAAAGGTAATTTGGTTCATGAGGGACATGAACACATTACCAATGTATGAAGATAATATTTTGTGATTTAAATGGAGAGGAAATCTAATTCTCCAGTGGAGTCGCTAGAAGCTGTCGGCACTATTTTGGTTAAGGGAGTTGCCCGTAAGAAGTTGTTGATCAATGGAATCAAAATCCCGTCACTCGCTTTAGAAGGATGTTTAAATTTACACATATATATAAGTTTTAGAAAAATATGAAATCAAACTGACCCCATATTTTTCATAGTTTAAATAAAAGAGCTCTATCCCTTAAACCCTGTATCTATCCCAAAAAATAAACACAAGACTTGAGAATGAGGCTCGATCAAATAAATTGAGAAATATATGACATCTGTTTGGTTTGCAAAACTATTTTATTTGCTAATAATTTCCCATATTTAATATGAAGAATTAAATAGAGTTTATATTAAGTTGGGTTCGGACAAGCTTCCTATAAGGGCATGCTCATATAGTGAATTACATCTTAGATGACCAAAGTCACCTAAGAAAACTCTCGATAAAAATCAGGAAATATGATCTTCAAGGAGTTGAAAAGGATAGGTATTTTCAACAAAATTGGACAAATGAGGTGTGGAAAGGGATTGGTTCAAGTTTGGAACATTTTATTTTTGGAATCCAAAGGAGGAAGAACTAAGGGATTTCATAGAACCGGAGGAGAACCTCGGTGACTTCCCAGTCTATCCTATTATTTGGATTCAGTTTTGAGGAGAAATTATTTGAATGTTTCATCCTGCCAATTTTATTAGTAAGGGCTTACATTTATGTGAAACGATCACACAAAAAGCTTGGAAGATGTGAGGATTTAGGTCATGACTAACGATAAATTTGGAATCCTAAGACAAGTTACAAATTATACTGTACAACAGAGCTGTACAAAGGCCTAAAAAAGAGGTAAGGATTTATGTTGCATAAGCAAACTACCTCGAAGTCCTATTGCTTGGTTGTTTAATTTTAAGGAAAGAATGGTTTAGCTGATGGAGACATGTTTTACTATTGAAGATGGTCGCGCTGCCCATAGCTCCAAGCTCCTTGCCTTGACGAGTTTGAGTTCTCTAGTGTGTCAAGTTATGATGTCAAATCAGATGGCCCTGTGGTTGTAGTTCTTTAAAAAATTTATGGGGGCATATTAAAGTTGACTAAAGTGACATCGGTTAGGATCCTACGGTTTCCTCATTCAAGTACCACTATTTTCTACTGGATTCACTTAGTCCATATGAATTTACTAAACTCAACTTAATGAGTTCCATAATTTTATTTAGACCGTAGGAAGCATCGTTAGCAACCATAGCTTACCTCCTCTGAGGGATTCCCGATCATCGGATAGAGACTTCTTAATTTAGTTGTAGTTGCAGTTTTTGTGATGTTTGTGATTAAACTTTTTGTTTTATATTTTGAATGTTGTGGAGGTGTTTTTTTCTTGATTTTAATTTTGGTTTTGGCTTACAACTATCCTAGCAGTTTTTGTTTTCATGCAGGGTGACATAATTGTTTAGCATGCAAGTTTTGTAAGCATAAAAGTATAGTATGGAAAGTATTAAAAAAAATGGTACTGTAAACTGTAAAAATGTACATGGATAACCTCTCCAGCAGAAACTTAAAATGCATGTAAGGGCATTTTATGTAAAATGAAAAAAAATAAGGCTCCTAGATTATATCATTGTGAGTCCTTATTGGTTTGATTAAGGATGATTTTATTAAGCAAAACATATCAAGTAATGTAGACCTCCGAGGTATCCAAAAGGTCAGGAGAGAAAGACAGGTCCATGCTTTCCCCTCACCGTCTGGTGAAAAATCTCGAGCTCATTTAAACCTATCTTGTTGCTTAAAACTCCATCCTGTGAATATTTCTAGTGTTCAATGAACAGTGATGTTTCAATTATCTCTAAGAGTAGGGTGATTATCATTTATCCTTCAATTCGATTATTATGCAGGTGGAGACCCCTAAAGGGGCAAGTTAGTGTTATTAAGACACTTAGCCAAATTTGGCTTTAACTTTGTCTTGTAGTGTTACAAAGGTGTTCAACTTTTACTTACTTTTCTAAAATTTATTTAAGCAAGTTTAATTTAGCTTAAGTCATCACCAAGCCCTTAAGATCTTGATGGATGTCTTTGTCATTTTGAAAGAGACTAAATTTTAAATGACAAATTTGATTTAGCCTTTAAAAATTATTTTTACGCTTTAAAATTCAATATCTTCACTTAGAAAATTAGGAAAATATTCCAATTGTTCCTAAAATCTTAGGAAATAATTTAGAACATTTCCATGAATTTTATTAACTTTGTGATTTTTATTAATATGTAATTATTTAAATATTTAAATAGGCTTCAAAAATGAAGTTTTTATTTTATTTACAATTTCATTTTTAGAAAATTCCTCTAATCACAGAGAACTCCCAAAACCAATTTTATAAATTTTTAAGTTATATTTTAATTTCTAAAAATCATTTTAGTATCAAAAATGTCGTTTAACTTAGAAAATCAATTTGAGTTTTCAAATGACCTCCAAATATTTTAAAAATTTTATGGGTAGTGCATTGAACTTTAAATCACAATGGAGATTAAAAATCAAGTCATTTAGATAATTATTTTTCCCAAATTAATTTTCTTTGTATTTTAGGGTTTTGTGAGATTTAAGTGTGTTCTTAATGACTTAACCCATGAAAATAGTTTTAAAGGGTTCTCTGGTTACAATAAACTTTTCAAAATTTCTTTGGATTTTTCTAAGCAACATAATAATTAATATGATTAATTTATATAAATAATAGACATAAAATTGGAAAATATGGATCTTTGTCTAGAGGTTTTCTCTGACTTTGGAAAAATCAGAGAATATCCTCCATAATAGAGGCAATAATGTGTCAAAACATCAAGCCATGGTGAAATGTCTACTTGCAAAGAGAGTTAAATACTCAACTCGTTGTTTAATTTATTAAAAAAAAAATATTTGAATTTTTGAAGTTAGGGAGCATTTTCTGAATTATTTAAAGCCCTATTTTTCTATTTAAATGCGTGATGCCACGCAGTCATACGATAACTCTGAAAACACGCAGGACACACTCTGGTTGAACGTCGCCTTCCACGTAGTCGCTAACTCGACCAGCGCTTTATGAACCACGCTCCCATCCGGCACAATCGAAGCCCTCCATTTGATACACGTGTGATCCAACAGCTCCATGTCATCGTCCCCAAATAGAGTGAACCTATGACCGTTAACATTAAAACCCTAAGATCTCACTCATTTCTCAACCAAATGACCTCGTGTTTGATCCTATGGACTCGTCTAAGTGTAACGAACACATCCATACGGTAGACATGTAAACTAACCCTAATCAAATGGAGAATCAAAATAGGCTTTGGAAGAGGGGAAGTTCAATACTTTTTTTCTAAGAAGGGAAGCTTTAATCCGAGGTGTTCATCACATTTTTCAAGGTCCAAGGAGGCTAGGGATTGAGCCTTTAGTCGTGGTGAAAGGTTTAGATCCAAATTCGATCAAGGCTGAATTTAGTTGCTCATCAAAGTCTAGTGTAGAGGCTCTCTATGAGGAGGGTTTGATGGGTTTTTGTCTTCTTTCACTGTGGTGAAGGTGTGGGTAAGTTTAATTTGATTTTTGTGCACTATAGAGGTGTAGGGAGCTTTGTCCTGTCTTTGGAAAGGATTTAAGCTAAAAAATTGAGATACGGCAAGGGGATTTAGGGCAAGGAAGTGGTTGGGTTGCACTGAGGAGGTCTCAAAGAGGCTATGGGAGCAATTTAGAGCACCTCTATGTTGGCCATAGAGGTTAAGTTTTATAACCACGGTCAGAGAGGGAAGCTCAGAGCCTAGCCTTGGGTGCAAAAGCTTGCTTAGGTTGAGTGCTGAGGAGATCCGAAGGTTAATTAGGGTGAGGTGACCTCTAGCATTAAGATTGGGTTTGATTATGCCTTGGGGATTTTGGTTTTGGGGTTTTCCGGAGACTAGGCCGGCCGACAGGTCCAAGGGAGGTGACCAGGAGGTCTGGTGAGTCAAGGGGAGCCTTAATTATGATTTACCCCCAAGTGCTAATGATGATGATAGAGATTTTTGTTAAGGCCCAAAAAAGGGAATGAATCCCTTAATTTTAAGATTCATTGGTCCATCGCATGCTTGGGTGGGTTTAGTGTTGTTTATTCTGGTCCAAAAGAGCTAAGTGGTTGTGGAGTCACAAATATTGTGACTTTAGGGTGGTTAAGTCAATTTTGGTGTATAGGTTCAATTTGTGTCCAATGACCAAAGGTTGGGTTTGGGTTTGGCTAGCCATGAATTTAAGCCTAATTCAATGATGAACATTGTGTAGTTGATTTTAATGAAGAGTTTTGATGAAGGATTGAAATGATTTTGAGTTCAATTGGAGGTTCAAATTGAAGGATTTTGGAATTTTGGTCACTTTAGATATGTTGGGCTAGACATGGCGCTAGGTTGGGCTAGGGTTTGGCTAAGTCCAAATTAATTATTTAAAATGGTCAATAGGAATGTAATGAAGAGTTTTTAACATAATTTGGGTGCCAATTTTAGGGTTAGGGCAATCAATTGGGTGGAATTTTGAGGTATGGCCAATTTGGGAAAAATTGGGGTTTTTTTGGACTTAGGTCAAAATTAAATGAAATTGAGGCTTCACCAAGGCCAATTTAAGGTCAAGTTTGATGTGTAGGAATATTATGAAGATTTTAGGATTCAGATTGAGGCCAATGGAGTAGGCCATGGGGTTCAATTTGGTGAGATTAAGTCATTGGACCAAAGATGGAGGTTTGACCTAGATCAAAATTGGGCTCAAAGCATGGGCCAATTGGGCTTGGATTTGGTTTAAATTGGTCATATGAAAAGTTAATTTAAGTTTAGGATTGAAATTGGGGGGAGATTAGGACCAAATTTATGGACATTTGAGGTAAATTTGGGGAAACTAGGCCTTTAAAGGCTATTTGGGGGTTTTCGTCAAAATGATCAAATTTGGTCCAATTGAGGGGTCCAAATGGGTTTTGAAGATATTTGGAGTGATTTTGGAGGTTTTTGGAAAGTTTGGGGTGTCAAGGGTATTTTTGTATTTTTGGCAATTTTGGGGGTATTTTGGTAAATTTGGCATTTTTGGGTAGTTTTGGGTAATTTGGGTATTTTCAAAAGGTTTGAAATGATTTTTGAACAAGTTTGGATATTTTGGATGGATTTGGGGATTTTGGGAATTTTGGCCAAATTTAGTGCTCCAAGAGTATCTAGGTAATTTGGGGGATTTTGGGGCAAACAGCCAAGTTGGATATTTTTGGTAGAATTGGGGTGCCAACCACCCTATATGAGCCATGGACTAATGGAATCCTCATTTGGGTCCTCTATGTACTAGTTTTAGCTAAACCCTATCCTAGGGCTAGTGGGTTTAGGGGACCATCTACATGAGTCTCCCAAAAGATGAAGGGATCAAAGTCAACAAATACTAGGTTTAAGGTTGTGAGGGATTGTGAGTGAGAGTGAGTGTAGTGAGTGAAAGGGAGTACCTTAGGCCCAGCACGCAGGGTCAACCCTAAGGTCAAACAGTCTTATGGGAACTCATCTTGAGCTCCCCCATACTGACAGCACCTACTAAGTGCTAGTTACGACCAATATGTAGAGCTTCAAGTTGAGCATAAAGGAGTGTATAATTTCTAGTTTTCTAAGAATAGTTAATAGGAAATTCATATCGCTAGACCTTAGGCTAATAAGAAGGAAAGCTAAACCTCAACCAAAATTGAGGTCGACAGTTTTATGTCAATTTAAATCTCCGATAATAGTGCAAAAACTTGACACGTTTCGAAATTACGCTGCAATTTAGCTTTCAAAAACCAAATTTATATTAAGTATTTAATGTACAAAATTAAAATGTTATAGAAAATATATAAAATGGTTCACACACTAGTGGTTCTACGCAAGTGCACGTATCGCTTCAAGTAATATAGAGCTTTCTATAAAAACCCCAGTATCGATCTCACGAAGAAGTGAGGTAAGAAATACCTTAGGCTAATTCTAGTCTACTATTATAAGAAATTAATTTGAAAGGTTTATTAAATTGGTTATAAGGTATGCTAACGAAACAAAGTTTACTAAAATAGTTTTTAAACATCAAAGTTAAATTTATTAAGACTAAACAAAGTTTTGTCACGAAGAGTTCAAATCTAAGAAAGTATCCTTCCCACTACAATGAACTTTTGGTTAATGATTACGATAAATGGTTTGAATTTGTATTATGCCAGATAGCAGCAGTTTTAGTTTTCTACCCTCGGTCAAGTGTTATAGAGAATCATTGGTTAATCTTAAGTTTAGTCCCTAAATCCGTAGTTAGGTTGGGAGGATGCTGACTCTCACTTCAGAGCTCCCACTTCCTTTCCCCTGAAGGCTAACTCTTGCTTCAGTTCTTAAACATTAAGACCACATTGGGAATTGTAGTCTGTCACACAAGAATCTCCAATTCTTCATCCAGTAATATATATTTCCCTATTTATTTGCACTCAATTCCATGAATGAAACACTCCTTCATGGAATCGAATGTGATTCTCACTTTGTTGTGAAACTCATACTTCATTTCCCAGATATTATATTTCACAACAGATGTTAACATTTCAATTAGCCAAATTAAAAAGTAAAGTAAGAACGGAGTGAAAAATCATCACAATTATTTAACATTTAAATGACTCATTCAAATTATCTCTCGATTTCACTATATGTCATTGCAAAGCGAAAGACAAAGAAGACTTCTTAGAATTCATGAGAAAGATATGAAAAAACACAGATTATATATATATAAACAAGTTTACAAAACAAAGAAATGAAAGAACACAACTTATCTTAAACTCCTCCTTAAGCAAATCCCTTGAAGTTTCCTTGAAGCACTTTCTCTCTTTACAATTAACACTGAATTCTCTCTTAAAAATGTAATAAAGAAGAAACCTCTCACATTCCCTCTCCTCTTACAATTCTTCAAGAAAATTCTCTCCACAAACATGACTTTACTCTACACTTACCCACTCTCACACACCCACACACACACACACACACACACACACACACACACACACACACTCACGCACACACACCCTCACGCCCCATATGAGAAGCATCAGCCCTCTCTTTTAAAGAGGCACAAAATTCCTCCTTTTCCCAAGAGTTCAAGAGATACATCTCTTTACTCCAAGTATTTAGATTCATTGAATCACTAAAAGATACATATCTGCTCATTTTAAAACTACTCATTAACTCTAAGAGACACGTCCCTTCATTTAATAGTCTTTCCAAGTGTCTAGATTCATTGAATCGCTTCATGGGGAGTTTGAATTACTTGGGATCTTTATAGAACATCAAAAACTGCCAAAAAAATTGTCCATAATCATCTCGGGCGCCGTCAGTGCCATTTTTCTTCGCTTCTCTAAACTCGGGCGCCGTTAGCGCCGATCTATAGCATTTCCACTGTTTCGCTTCGTTTGGCTCCGTTTTAGCTATGTTTCACCCCATTTTAGTTGTGTTGCTTTCCTAACTGATAAACCTACAAAATAAGCATAAAAAAACCTTTTCTTAAAGTGTAATTTCATTCAAAAACATGTGAGAAGTGAGAAGTAGATTAAGCATATAAGGACATATCGAAATGTGTCAGGCCAAAATTTTCTTTCTTACTCATTTTAGCTCCAAATTGCATCGTTTTTGCTTCTTTTTCACCAAAAGTCAATTTCTTGTACTTCAAGCAAAAAAATGTGAAATACCTTCCTTTATAGTTCAATATCACCAAAAATGAGTATAAAATATAAGTCTAAAAATGCATATATTTTTGGTGCATCAAAGTCCCCCAAACTTCAATATTACTTGTCCTCAGGTAACACTTTTACTACATGAAAATATGACTTATGGTACAGAGTTTAACTTGTAAATTTCTATAATTTTGTCTACAAAATATAATAACACAACTTTAGAAAAAATTTTAACAACTTAAGTCAAAACTAAAAGTGTAAGAATACTTAGTAGTCAAGTGTAAGATTTCTAATTCTCTGTTCATTTCAAGAATAATTGAAATTTGTCATATTAAAGTTACATAGAATATTCATATGAAAAAGAACTTCATGAGATCTTTATTAGTAAGGATGCTAATACTCAAATACAGGTTTAGAAAATGTAATAAAGCCTTCTTCCTTAAGTTGATTAAGGTGAAGCCAATTTTTTATTAGGCATCTCCTCAAGCTTCTCCTCACATAATTTTCATTTCTTTTCTTTTGCTTTTAGCTTTTCTTTTTCTTTTCTTTCAGGATCATTTTCAATCCTTTCTTTTTTTTTCTTTTTCATATGAGGATTACTATGTCTGGATAGCCTTTAATGATTTTGAACTTCACTATCCTCTTCTTAAAGTTAATAACTTTTCACATTCCTTCACTTTATAAGTTCATATTAGCTTTGAAGATTTTTCATAAAGTATCATTCTTTTCTTCTTATGTGAAACTCTAAGATTCTTAATACTTAAAAAATACAATTTCCTTTACTTTAAATAGAAAAAACATAGTCTTATCCTTTCATACCAAACATCTTAACTCTAGAATTAACTTTAATTTTTTAAAACTTTTACTTAAGTCTACTATATATTTAAAAACATAAATATAGTTATCTAAAGTTAGCCTCTAATACTGAAGGTCGTGTCAAATTAAATTTTGAAAATAAAGCTAATTGAGGACAATTAAAATTTTCTTTCTTTTAAAAGAAATTTTTCTTCCCCCCAAACTTGAATTTTAAAGTATTTTGCAATTAACTCCATAAAATGAAGCAGGAAAAAAATGTAAAAGTTGAATCTACTTACTACTACAACATCCTATCAAATTCATATACATTCATAATCAAGATAGAATGACTACAGAAGAAAGTAAATCTAGCCTAAAACATGCTTGCAATACTCACTTTAAAATTTTATTTTTCTTCCTACTCCTAAACTTGATTTTTAACATGTATAACATTTAGTACAGAAGATATAAGTAAGAAGAAAAACAATTTAGAAATTCTATCTATGAGAAAAGTCTATAAAAAATATCTACAATTATTTATCATGATAGAAAACATTTAGTAGAAAGTAAATCTAAACAAATCATGCTTAATAAAATGGAAAGGAAGGTCTAACAAGCATAACAGGTATCGGCTATTTATGTGTTCTCCAAATCATTATATTATTGAAACAAAAACACAAACATACATGATAAATGAGGTCAATTTTTCCTTTAATTCATCACATCTCACTAACTTAGTTCCAATTTGTAACGGAATCACTACAAATATATATTAGGTAATTATAAATGATTTTATAGATTAAAATCCCACAGATAAGATTATCTCTGATACATTGGGTCGTAAACACTGATACACCGAAAATATATGCATTTTCATATTTTATACTTAAGGTGATATTGCACTTTAATGGAAGGTATTTTGATGTTTTCTTGTAGGTTGTTGATTTTTAGGACTTAAAGTAAAAAAGAAGCAAAAAGGATAGAATTTGGAGTCAAACTGATATTTTTGAAGAAATACTCAGCACCGACCGTGCCAAGGGCAGCACCGACCGCACAGAACAACTGAACAAACCAAGAATTTTACTCAGCACCAACAACACCAGAAGAGCACCGACGATGCTTTTAAAAAAGAGAACAGCGAATTGAATTGCGGAAAACTGGCACTCCAATGTTGGTCGAGCCCCTGTTTCTAGAAGATTTGATGCATTTGGATGATTTTTAAACAAATCTTAGAGGCACCTCTTGGAGAACCGACCCTAGGCTCTATTTGGGGCCAAAATTCATTAAGAAATAAACTCTTTCACTCCTTCACTCCTTCACTCCTTCACTCCTTCACTCCTTCACTCCTAGACTCCTTCACTCCTTCACTCTTTCACTCCTTCACGTTCTTTTTTGCTCAATAACGTTCCATCACGCTCCTTTTTCGTCATTTTTCATAATCCATTTTCATCCCACCACGACATTGGAGTCAATTAGCGAGTTTTCTTTTATAATTTGGAGTTTGTGTGGTGAGATTAAAAATGAAACTTCCTGTATGAGTATTGGAGAAGGGGAAAAGTGAGAGATATCTTCTTCCTACATTTCTACGAAAGGACTATAAGGGATTTGCTTTGAGAAAGAGTTTCAGATAAGTGTTGTTTGTTTATTAGTGTTGTAAGAAATTTCTTTTATATAATAAATTTATGTTTTGTTGTATCTTTCTCATGAGGTTTGAGTAGTTTTCTCTATCTTTCTCCCTGCTCTGAGATATGGTGAAATAAAGAGATAACATGGATGTGCCAACATTAAAATATAAAATAAATTGTGATGATTTTTCAACTCCGAACTTAATTTACTTTTCAATCTGGCCAATTGAATTATTAAAATGTGTTGTGAAACATATGATCCGAGAAATGGAGTATGAGTTCTACAATAGTTGAGGATCACATTTGATTTCATGGAGGAGAAATTCGTTCATGGAAGTAAGTGCAAATAAATAAAGAAATATTCTTTCTTGGGTGTAGAATTGGAGAATTTTTAGGGTGACAGACTAAAATCCCTAATTCGGTCTTAGTGTTTAATACCTAAAGCGAGAGTTAGCCTTTAGGTCAAGGGAAGTGGGAGCTCTGTAGTGGGAGCAGGTATCCTCCTAGCCTAGCTACGGATTTAGGGACTAAACCTGGGATTAACTTATGATTTTTTATGCACTTTATCAAGGTTGAGAATTAAAACTGCTCCTATTTAGCACAAAAGATGTTATAAACATTTATATCATCTCATTTCTCCAAAACCTCATTGTAGTGGGAAGGATCCTTTTTCACATAAGAAATCTTCATTACATAAACATAGTTAGTAGATTAGTAGTTACTGTTTAAATCTTGCATTTCTATTTTGCTAATAGTTAAGTAATTTAGTTTTTATCTCAACATTTGAAATTAGTGACAGTAATTTCGTTTAACTTTCTGTGAATTTCATATTAAATTTATCGTTGCAAATTTAAACCTTCCCCGTGGGATCGATATTTAGGTCTTAAATAGAAAGTTCATTATTACTTCATAACGATACATATACTTGCGTATAATCCCATTAATAATTTTCTATACTTATATATATAGTACACAACTTACTTTTAGTACACGGATCAAGTTTTTAGCTTCATAGTGGTGTTAACATCATAAATCCTTACATATAAAAAATCAGGATCAAGTTTTTGGCGCCGTTGTCGGGGAAGGTAATGATCAAATTAAATAGTTTTGATAAATTAGGAAATTTAAAGATAATTTATATACTATAAATATACAAAAAAAAATTAAAAATCAAAAATCCAAAAATAAATATATTTTTATTTAATAGTGTTTATTTTTTTAGAATTTTACTTTGCTTACTTTATTTGTTTATGTGAAATATTGGATTTGAAGGTTTAGTACCTTACGATTTAGAATTAGAACGCACTATTAGAAAATTTTGAAAACAACAAAGAAAAATTAAAAAAAATTAAAAGAAATAGCAAATAGCTTTGATAATCCAATAAATGAGAATCGACAAAGACCTTTAAAAGATTATGTGAATCCGACAACAAATGAACTTCGCTTGACTATTTAAAATTCTAATGTTGCTGCTAATTCATTTGAGCTTAAATCTGCTATTATCTTATGAAACTTTAAATACTATAAATAATCAAAATAACAATCCATATTCTAACTATTTTAACCCTGGATGGAAAAATCACCCTAATTTTGGTTGGAATAATTATAACAATTTGGTGAATCCATCTGGAAATCTGAACAATCAAGGAAATCCTAATTATCAACCTTATTATCCTCTAACCTTAACCTATAAGTTTAGGAAAAGAAGTTGATGATGGAAGAAGTGATGTTGAATATGGGAAATCAAATTAGAATTAAGTGGCTGCTATTATAAATATTGAAAATCAGTTATGACATATTGCTACTGCACTTAGTAACAGACCTTCTGGAATTCTTCCGAGTACTGTAGAAGTTAATCCAAAAGATCAAAATAAAGAGTAAATTAAAGTTATTCAATTATGAAGTAGAAAAAAAGTTGAAACAAGGATCCAAAGAGAAACTGAAGTTGATGAAGAGAAGGAAGAAATGGAAAATGATCAACATGAAAATGAATAAACACAGGTTCCTTTAGAAAAACCATTACCTCTGTTTCCTCAGAGACTAAAACACAAGAATAAAGATAAACAATTTACAAAATTTTTGAAAATACTTAAGAAGTTAACAATAAATATTCCTTTGGTTGAAGCATTGGAACAAATGCCAAGTTATGTGAAATATATGAAGGATGTACTAAATAAGAAAAAGAAGTTTACATATCTTGAGCTTGTTGCACTCAGTGAATGGTGTAGTGCTATTGTTCAGAAAAAGCTTCCTAAAAAATTAAAAGATCCTGGTAGCTTTACTATACATTGTGCAATTGGTGAAAAGTTTTATGAAAAAGCTTTATGTAATTTAGGAGCGAGTTTCAATCTTATGCCTTTATCGATATTGAAACATTTAGATTTGGGAGAAATTTCCTCTACTACTATAACTCTTCAGTTAGCTGATCGATCAATAACTTATCTAAAAGGAGTTATAGAGGATGTACTAGTAAATGTGGATAAATTTATTTTCCCGGTAGACTTTATAGTATTGGATATGGAGGAAGTTAAAGAGATTCCTATTATTTTAGGGAGACCATTTCTTGCAACAAGAAGAGCTATAATAGATGTGAAAAAAGGAGAATTAATAATGAGAGTTAACGATCAAGAAGTAAAATTTAATATAGAAAAAGTTATGAAATATCCTATAATAGAAAAAGATAATGAATGTTTCAGGATGGAAGTAGCTGATTATCTGAGTAATGAACAGTTTAAGAATGAGTTCAAAAATAAATTGAAGCAAGGAGAAATTTTTGAGAATGAAGATGAAATGATTGAAGAAGATTTGAATTATATTCAGGGCAAATTTGAAATGTTAGACTTGTTGGAAAACCATAGTAAAAATCTTATTCCTTCAAGTATTAAACCTCCTGAACTTGAATTAAAGATATTACCTGCCCATTTAAAGTATGTATTTTTAGGAGAGTCATCTACATTGCCTATTATTATATCTTTTGAGTTAACTGAAATTCAAGAACAGAAGTTGATAGAAATGTTGAAAAAGTATAGAAAGGCTTTTGGATGGACTTTAGCAGGTATTAAAAGAGTTAGTCCTTCAATTTTTATGCACAAAATTTTATAAGATGAACAATATGAACCTAAAGCTGATCCTCAGAGAAGATTAAACCCAATAATGAAAGAATTTGTTAAAAAAGAGATTTTAAAATGATTAAATGCTAGAATTATATATCCTATTTCAGATAGTGCTTGGGTAAGCCCAGTTCACTGTGTTCCAAAGAAAGGAGGATTGACTGTTGAAGAAAATGAATTAATACCAATAAGACAAGTAACTAGTTGGCGAATTTGCATTGATTATAGAAAATTAAATATGGCCACCAAAAATGATCACTTTCCTTTACCCTTTCCAGACCACATGTTGGATAGATTGGTTGGGAATAAATATTATTCCTTTTTAGATGGATATACATATTTTCACCAAATTCCAATTGCTCTAGAGGATCAAGAGAAAATAAGATTTACAAGCCCATATGGAACATTTGCTTTTCGTAGAATGTCTTTTGGACTATGTAATGCACCTATAATATTTTAAAGATGTATGATGTCAATTTTTAGCAATTTTATTGAGCATGGAATGGAAGTGTTTATGGATGATTTTTCTGTATTTGGGACTTCATTTGAGTTATGTCTTAATAATTTTGAAAAAGTTCTGAAAGTAAGTCAATTTATGGTTACAGGAGGTATTATACTTGGGCATAAAATTTCTAAAAATGGCATGGAGGTAGATCCTGTAAAAATCTATGTTATAGAAAAATTACCACCTCCTACTAGGAGAAGTTTTCTAGGACATGCTAGTTTTTACAGGCGCTACATAAAATTTTTTTCAAAAATAACTAAGCCGCTTTGCCAACTTTTAGAAAAGGATACGAAATTTGATTTTGGTCAGGAATCTTTAAAACCATTTGAATTATTAAAGAAAAAATTATTCACTGCATCTATAATAGTACCACCTGCAAGGAAAAGCTATTTGAAATAATGCGTGATGCTAGTGAGTATGCTATTGGGGCTGCATTAGGACAAAGGCACGACAAAGTTTTTAAAGTAATATATTATGCTAGTAAGACTCTAAATGATGTTCAAATTAATTATATTGCTACAGAAAGAGAGTTATTAGTTATTATTTATGCCATTGATAAATTTAGACCTTATTTAATTGGAACTAAATGTATAGTAAATACAGATCATTCTACTATTAAATACTTAATTCAAAAGAAAGATGTTAAACCAAGATTAATTAGATGGATAGTTCTATTGCAAGAGTTTGATTTTACTATAGTTGATAGAAACAAAAATCATAATCAAATAGCTGGTCATTTAACTAGAATAGAAATAGAAATATTAACTAATTTGGCAAATGAAATTTTAGAAAATTTCCCTGATGAATAGTTACATAGTATTGATGAAATGGATGTACAGTGGTATGTTGATATAGTAAATTATATTGTAAGTGATATTTTACCACCTGATATAAAAAATCCACAATTAAAGAAATTTATATATGATTCAAAAGATTATTTTTGGGATGACCCATATTTATTTAAACAATGTAGAGATCTAATTATTAGAAGATGTGTGCCTTATGAAGAAACTCAACAGATAATTGAAAGACGTCATGATTCTAAATTTGGAGGACATTTTGGAACAAATAGAACTGCATATAAAATTTTGCAAGCTAGATTGAATTGGCCTAATTTTTTTAGAGATGTTAATGAATATATTAAAACATAAGATAGATGTTAACGAGTAAGAAATATTTCTAGAAGAATGAAATGCCTCTAAATTACACATTAGAAGTTGAAAAAATTTTTATGTGTGGGGATTATATGGGACCATTTATGCCTTCATTTGGAAACTTATATATATTACTTGTTGTTAATTATATGTCCAAATGGATTGAAGCCATTGTTGTACCCATATGTGATGCTCGGAGTATTTCTAAATTTTTTAATTAAAAATATTTTTACAAGATATGGAATGCCGAGAGTAATTATTACTGATGGAGGATCTCATTTCAGGAACAAGAGAATAAAAAAAATGATTAAAAAATATGATATTATGCATAGATTTTCTACTGCATATCATCCTCAGACTAGCGGTCTAGCAGAGATATCAAGCGGTGAAATTAAATGCATTTTAGAAAAATCTGTAAATCCTTATAAATTGGATTGGTCTGCTAGACTAGATATTGCATTATGAGCATACATAACTGCTTATAAGACTCTTATAAGAACGTCCCCATACAGATTGATTTTTAGAAAAACATGCCACTTACCAGAAAAATTGGAGCATAAAGCATTTTAGGCTATTAAGAAATTTAATTTTAATCTAAAAGATGCTGGTGAGAAAAGATTATTGCAACTCAATGAACTTGAGGAAATAAGAAATGAAGCATATGATAATGCAAAAATCTATAAAGAGAAAATGAAAACATGACATGATCGGATGATTATTAAAAAGAAATTTGAACCTGGACAAGAAGTTCTATTGTATAATACAAGATTGATATTGTTTCCAGAAAACTGAAATTCAGGTGGTTAAGACCATTTAATGCGATTAAAGTCTATCATTATGAAACTATTATTATTAAAGATCCTAACACTGGAAAGATATTTAAAGTTAATGGGAATCATTTAAAACACTATTATGAAAGGCACATACCTCAATTTAAAAAAGTTTTAATCTCAAGTCAACCCAACTAAACAAATGGTATGTCGGGCTGACGATGTTAAACCAAGTGCTTTATGGGAGGCAACCCATACATATATGTTTATTTATTACTACTTTGTTTGATAAGTGATAATAATCCTACACAATTGCATTTATTATAAATTAAGTGAAATATTTTTATTAAAAGAAAATTTGAAATTAAATTGAACGGAAATGAAAGTGGCAAATTTTGGCCACTAGCGCCGACGGTGCTAAAGAAAACGGACTTCAGCGCTAACAGGACCAATCAGGAGTTTTGACGGTGCTGAGAGCGATTTGACGGTTCAGACAACTCTTGGCAGACTTTGGCGGGATTTTGCTCCGTAATAATCATCTGGAGGTGTTTTTAAAGTCCTAAAAACTACCTTGGATGACTAGAAACTTCCTATTTTTGGATTCCATGGCTTCCAATTCTAGAAATACTTTAAGGTATGGAGTTTTCAATAGAAGAACATATATTAGTTTCGACGCACAGAGATTATACGACAAAGTTATAATGAAGAAGAGATTGATCAAGGACAGAGACTTTGTTAAACATGGATTGATCAATCCAAGTTCTCTGGTTGATAAGATCATTATACAAACGCAATGGGATGTTCTGTGTTACACTACCGCTGCAGTTGTTGTACGTGTAGTAAAGGAGTTTTATGCAAATTTACATGGAATTACCCAAGGAGTTGTCTTTGTACGAGGTAAGGCTGTACTATTTACTCCTACGAGGATTAATGAACTGTATATTATAGAAAATGTTCCAATCTGTCATTATACAAAATTTGTCCCTACACGAGATTTGATGCAAGATGTTTATAATTTTCTAACGGATGAAAGTGATATGTGGGAATTACAAGATGAGGGATATATTAGTTTCCCTTCTTCATCACTTAATCTAATTTTGAAGTAGTGGCATTTCCTTATTTCTATAAAATTACTCCCTACTATGAAGATTAACAGAGTCATCAAAGAAAGTGTTATTTTGAATTACTACATTCAAATGGAAAAGCCCATTGATATAGGATCAATCATATCTAAATCTGTTATGGGTAGGCATCCTTCTACAATTTTTCATATTTGCAGTCAATCCCAAGTGCCATATGAAAGTTGGGAAAAAGTTTTACTACCTTGGGAGCCCATGATCCCTATTGATGATAATTATGTTGGAAATGGAAATGAAGCATTAAATGCTATTATAGATCATTCTTCACATGCTTCAACTCCATTAATACCACCAACAGTTGGAAGTTCGCTTGCTTTGGAGAAGAAATTGAAGAAAATTGAAAGGGAACTTCAGTGTATTGTGAATGCAAAGGGAGATCTTAAGTACCTTTTTGATCACCTAGATTGGAGAATGAAAGAAAATTTTGATCATACTGGAACTTTTGAAGCAGAATTAGTTCGGATGTTTAAAGAAAATGAGTGGATTGAGGAAAATTTGACAGATCAATTCCCGTACCGGTCCTTCTACAACCTATATATTCATTACCAATCCATGGGAGATATTAGAGGAGGAGAAAGCACTGAAGAAGAGGCGGAATAATTGAAGACTTTGGATTCTATATTTGTTTAAGAATATTTATGTATTTAATCTAATTGTGTGGATTGGATTTGGTTTGGTTTGTTTTGATTTAGAATTCTGAACTTTTATTATGTGTATAGTTTTGTGTCAGTGTTTAGTGTTGTGGCTTGATTTCGACGTGTATTTATACTTAGATTGCTTAATAGGTGTGAATGTTTAATTTGAAAAATAGTGTTGTAAAAAAGTGTATTTTCATATATAAAAGTTAGTTTGTTGTTGTTTGTGAAAATGATTATTTGTGAAATGTTTATTTGTGAATTATTATTAGATAAAAATTTGTGTTTAAAAATACTAAGAAAATTTTGGAGTAAATTGAAAGGAAATTAAAAATTTGTAAAAATTAAAAATTGAATTTTGGGCCTTCTGTCCCGACGGCGCTGGAATGGCGACGACGGTGCCTTCGACCCGAGAGTAGCCCTTAACCCCTTAAATTCATGATTTTAATCGTAAACCTCCATTTTTACCAATTGAGTTACCTTCAACCTTTGGTTTTCACACCTAAGGCTTGATTTTGGGCGGATTTGAGACTATTTAGAGGCAAAGGAACTTCAGATTTCAGCTTCTCTAGGTAAGAGCTACACTTTAAACAAAAAATTTTTTATTTTCACCAAGGATTTTTCTCAAATTGCCTAGATCCGAAATTTTTTGATTTTTTTTTTTGAAAGATTTTGAAAAAATGCTTTGGTGAAGAACTCTTACTTAGTGAGTTTTAAGTTTAAAGTGCTTTACATTTTAATTTTTGGAATTTTGGAATTTATTCGGATTTCTATCAAATTTTTCTTAGATTTCCTATGCCACCTAGAGCGAGCAAAAGAAAAATAGATTATGACGAGCAAAAATTTGTTAGCTATAAAGCTAGTGCTCGATTCATAGTATTCGTGAAGATAAAAAAAGTGATTCCGGATCGTGGTTTCAAAAATCTAGGAGGAGAAGTTGAACGATTAATTATCGCTCAACAGTGGGAAAACTCTTGCTATTTACTGCTGATGTGATAGTTGAGATAGTTATGGAATTTTATACCAACTTTCCAGAGGCTTCTAATGATTTTGTTTTTGTTCGTGGAAAAAGGGTGGAGTTTACTCCAAGAAAAATAAATGAGTTTTATCAGTTAGACGATGTTTATAGATGCCAGTATCATTCATTTTCTGCTAAAAATGAGGCCTTAGATGAGGTAATTTCTTTTCTGACTAGTGAGAAAGGGGCTTGGAAAGTAATGAATAGAGTTAAAGTTAACTTTCCCCTTTCTATGATAAATGTATTATCTAAGGCCTGGAATTATTTTATTTTTGGGAGAATGATTTCAACAAACCATCATAGTGAGGTGACCAATGATAGAGTCATCTTGAACTTCTGTATTCAGCAAGTGATGGACATAAATGTAGGCTCTATTATTTATATAAACACCCGATCTATTGCTTTGTGAGAGACCACTATTGAATTGACACACCCTGCTCTTATTTACACACTTTTTGAGCAGACAGGAGTTGATTTTAGAGCAGATGAGGAGAGGATTGAGCCTCAAAGACCTATTGGGCCTACAAACATTAAGACTTATGAGTCCCATGTTGATTAGAGATCTGGAAGTAAGGGCAGGGATATTCCTACTACTTTTAGGACCCCAACTTTTAGTGAGCCTACTTCTAGTGACCCCAGTAATAGGGAATTGTTGGACCAGATGATGATTCAATAGGGGGTTATTTTGAGATGGGTCATAGATTACAAAACATGGATGCCAGAAATACTCATACAGATGATTTGATACAACAGAAGTTTGAATATGATGTTGCTTATGATGATGCTTTAGTGAGATACCTGAGGGGTGATCATTCAGTTCAATTCCCTATTCACCCTATTTATACTCCATATTAGCAGCAAAAGTTGGATGTTGATGAGAAGAAGATGATGTATGCTGATCTTTTTGTTAGTTTGTATGTTATTGTACTTTGTGACTATGTTATGTGTTTTGTAAAATTGTTGAGACTGTATATTAGATTTTAAGACGCTGTTGTTATGTTGTAATGTGAAACTATAATTTGTAAAACTATTTTTATTTCTAGAATTTAGTTTAGATCAGTTGTTAGTTTCAACATTTTGTTATATGTATTGTAATTAACTCTTTCTCAGCAGATTTTATATGTATTATGTGCAATTTAATGCTTCAAGCCTTGTAGTTTTTCATATTAGCACCTACAGTATTTCATAATTTATTTTCAAAAATCAGAACTTTCAATAGGTATGTATGTTCTTTATGTATTTAATGTTTTCTTTCACCCTTTATTTTTAAGTTCTTCATGCTAAATCTTTTCAAAATTTAAGTTTGGGGGAGGGGGGAAAATTACCTTTAAGAAAAAAAAGAGAAGGAACTTAATTTTAATTGTTCTCATTTAACTATATGTTTAAATTTTTAAATTGAACATGATCTTTGGTATTAGGAGTTAACTTTAGATAACTATATTTATGTTTCTAAATATATAGTAAATTTAAGTAAAAATTTCAATAATAAATGTTAATTCTAGAGAATAAGATATTTGGTAAAATAGAATAAGATTATGTTTTCTATTTTAAGTGAAGAAGTTTGTATTTTTTAAGTATTAAAAATCTTAAAAGATTCATGTAAAAATAATAGAATTAAACTTTATGAAATCTTTAAATTAATATAAATTTGTTAAGTGAAGAAATGTAAAAAGTTTTTAGCTTTAAGAAGAGGATACTGAAGTTCAAAATCATTAGAGGCTATCTAGATATAGTAATCATCACATAAAAAAAAAGAGAAAGAAAAGAAAAAAGAATTTTAAAAAATGATCCTGAAAAGAAAAGAAAAAGAGAAAGATGTGGGGAGAAGCTTGAGGAGATGCCTATTAAAAATTTGCTTCACTTGAATCAACTTAAGGAAAAAAGGCTTGGACACATTTTCTAAATTTTTTATTTGAATATTAGCTTAATTATTAGTAAAGTTTTATGAAGTTTTTTTTTCATATGAATATTCTAAGTAATTTTAATATTGTAATTTTTCTTCAAAGAAATAGAGGATCAGAAATCTTGGACTTAATTGCTGAATATCCTTATATCTTTAGTATTAACTAAAGTTATTTTGAATTTTTATTAAATTATATTATTATGTTTAGAGAATTTAAAATATAGAAATCTAAAAGTTAAATTCTTTACCATAAGTCATAGTTTTATGTAGTAGAAGAGTTACTTGAGGACAAGTAACATGTAAGTTTATGAGATTTTGATACACCGAAAATATATGCATTTTTAGACCCATATTTTATACTTATTTTTTGTGATATTGCACTTTAATGGAATGTATTTTGATGTTTTCTTGCAATTTATTGATTTTTAGGACTTAAAGTAAAAAGAAAGCAAAAAGGATGGAATTTGAAGTCCAAATGACATTTTTGAAGAAATACTCAGCGCACACCGTGACAAGGGCAGTGTCGACGGCGCAGAACAACAGAACGGACTGAGAATTTTACTCAGCGCCGACGGCCTTTAAATAGAGAGCAGTGAATTAAATTGTGGTACACTAGTACCGACAGTGCCAGAATGATGCCGACGGTGCCAATGTCGGTTCAACCCCTGTTTCTATAAGATTTGACGTATTTGAATGATTTTTAAAGAGATTTTTGAGGCACCTCCTGGAGAACCGACCCCAAGCACTATTTGTAGCTGAAATTCATCAAGAAATAGATTCATTCACTTCTTCACTCCTAGACTGCTTCACTCCTTCACTCCTTAAGTTCCTTTTCGCTCCACAACATTCCACCACGCTCCTTTTTCGCCATTCTTCATAATCCATTTTCATTCCAACACCACATTGGAGTCAATTAGTGAGTTTTCTATTATAATTTAGAGTTTGTGTCTTGAGATTAAGTGTGAAACTCTCTATAAGAGTGTTGGATAAGGGGAAAAGTGAGAGATATCTTCTTCCTGCATTTCTAAGGAAATGCTACAAGGGATTTGCTTTAAGAAAGAGATTCAAATAAGTGTTGTTTGTTTATTAGTGTTGTATGAACTTTCTTTTATATATGAAATTTGTGTTTTATTGTTTCTTTCTTATGTAGTCTGGGTAGTTTCCTCTATCGTTCTCCCTACTTACTTTCTTTTATATATGAAATTTGTGTTTTTTTGTATCTTTATCATGAAGTCTGAGTAGTTTACTTTATCTTTCTCCCTACTCTAAAATTTGTGTTTTGTCATATCTTTCTCATGAAGTCTGAGTAGTTCCCTCTATCTTTCCCTCTACTATGAGATATGATGTATCTTTTTCATGAAGTCTGAGTAGTTTACTTTATCTTTCTCCCTACTCTGAGATATGGTGAAGAGAGATAACATGGTGCCAATATTAAAATATAAAATAAATTGTGATGATTTTTCAACTCCGAACTTAATTTACTTCTTAATCTGGTAAATTGAATTGTTAAAATGTGTTGTGAAATATACGATCCAGGAAATGGAGTATGAGTTCTATAGCAGAGTGAGAATCACATTTGATTTCATGGAGGAGAAATTCATTCATGGAATTAAGTGCAAATAAATAGGGAAATATTCTTTGTTTGGTGTAGAATTGGAGAATCTTTAGGGTGATAGTCTAAAATCCTTAATTATGTCTTAGTGTCTAAAAACTAAAGTGCGAGTTAGCCTTCAGGTGAAGGGAAGTGGGAGCTCTAGAGTCAGAGCTGGTATCCTCCTAGCCTAGTGATCCCTGGATACCTAATGCTTATGCACAGTATAACAATAGTTCTGATGATATTTTTCACTTATATTCTTTATTTTGCAACAAAACCAAAAATTTGATCCTGAAGAAAAGTAAGAATTTAAAAATTTAATTTGTATATATTTATATTGGGATACTACGCAAGTATATGTATCGTTATCAAGTAATATAAGACTTTTTTATTAAGACCTGAATATCGAACCTACAGGGAAGATTATGCAATATGCACTTTTTAGAAAGTTTTTTTATTTTTTTAAAAGAATAATTACTTAAACTAAAAATGATTTTTGTAGGAATTAAAATATCTTTAGTATTTTTGATATTTTAACGAAATAGTGAAAACTAAAAAGATTACTAAAGTTTTTATAGAAGAAAAGTACTTAATATGAAAATATCTTTCTTCTTATCTTAAATCAGTAATAAGTATAGCAATTATGTTGTGAAAGTATACAAATTTTATTGTGCCAAATAAGAGCAATAATATTCTTTACCCTTACTAGAGATGCTATAAGGAACATTGACTAATTTAAAGTTTAAATAGTTCTGAAAACCAGCTTGGCAGAGAAGATACTAGCTCTCACTCTAGACTTCCCTCGATTCCCTCCACCTGAGGGCTAACATTCTCATATCAGAACCTAAAACAACAAACCAAGTTGGGTTTAACCTGTCACTTTAAAGTCCTCTAACTCTACACCCTTCAATGAATATTTCCCTATTTATTGCACTCAATCATATGAACAACCTGTCACTTTAAAGTCCTCTAACTCTACACCCTTCAAAGATTATTTTCCTATTTATTTACACACCTGACTTTAAAGTCCTCTAACTCTACACCCATCAATGAATATTTCCCTATTTATTTGCACTCAATAATAAAAAGTCCTCTAACTCTACACCCATCAATGAATATTTCCCTATTTATTTGCACTCAACCATATGAACTACATTTTCATTCATACAAACTCATGTGATTCTTTTCAATTGTTGACTGAGACAATATCAGCCCGGTTCTCACATGTTCTCCAAAAATTTTAACATCTGGATTGGCCAAATCAAGAAGTAAATGAAGTGCATGGATTTAAATCATCACAACTTCTTCTACATTAAAAATCAATACTCTCCACAACTTTCATCCAAAACTAAATTACTTATCATCTTAAGAAGAAAGATAAAGAAAACTACTTAGAATCCATGGAGAAAACAAAACCACACGTTAGTTTAAAATAAGAAATCATTGTCAAACCAACAACAAGTCTCAATTAAAACCAAAAGTAATCTAAAACAAAAAGATAAAAACTTATCTCAAGTCCTCCACCAAACACTTGAAGTTCCTTTGAATCTCTTCTATTTTACAATCACTCAAAATAATATAACAAAAAGGATAAAGTAAATAAAAAGTTGTTCCTAAAAATCTCTCTGAACCAACTCCCCAGAAAAGAACTTTCAAAACTTATCAATATTTTCAAGACTCCTTTCTAAGTCCTCTCTTCTTTCTTTTATAGTTTTCTAAGAGGTTCCTTGGGATCTCTTCAAAATTTATCTTGATTCGATGTATTTTCCCAAGAGATGCATCCTTTCATGATAATTTTCTTCCACGGTGGTTATAACCACCTATTAAGCCAATGGGTGCCTCAAAAACCTCTTTGAAATTTGTGAAAACTGATTTTACTCGCCTAGTAACTACCACTAGCGCTTAAGCGAGGGGTCTCGGCGCGTAGGCGTGGCCTTCTCTGTTTAACCGACGCTTAAGCACCGGATTTGGCACTTAGGAGCCAAAACTCTTTTACACAATTTTTCACAGTTTTGCTCCAAATTTGATCCTTTTCACTCCTTTAAACATTTTTTTTCTATTTTTACTTGTATCTGCAATAAAAACAAAAAAATACCTTCCATTAAAGCACAATATCTAAAAAATAGGTATAAAAATGTGTCTAAAAACACTATATATTTTAGATGTATCAAAATTCCCCAAACTTAAGATGTTACTTGTCCTCAAGTGACGTCCAATATTCAAAAACAAAATATGCATGATATGTATATGAGTTTCTTTAGGAGTTACTAAAATTTAGATTTAGAAATATAGTAGTCCAATTGAGAAAAAATAATTAGTAAATGAGACCAACTTAATGTTTGAAAATTTTTAATGTTAAGAACTATGAAAATATGAGTTCCTATCTAATTCAAAATATTAAAAGGTTCTCTAAATTTAGATTTTAGTTCTTTTATTTTCTCTACTTAAAATTTTTTATTAAAAATAATTTTAGATACTATATTATATTTATAAGCTTAAGATTTTACCAAGTCTTATACTTTAAAAAGATCAAATGTAGAACCAATTTTTGATTATACACTAATCCTCAAGTTTCTCCTCCCTTACATTTCTTTTCTTTTCTTTTCTTTTCCTTTTCTTCTTCTTTTTCTTTTTATTTTTCTTTTTCTTTTTCACGCAAGGATTACTATATCTGGATAGGCTTTTAATGATTTTGAATTCCACTTCTCCTTTCCTAAAGTAAAGTCTTGATATAAAACTTTTTCTTATAGATATAATAATAGTTTTGAAAATCATTTTAATAAAAGAAATTTAAGTATTAAAAATCTAAATTTCTCAAAAATACAATTTTTCCTACTAAAGATAGTCACTTATATTAATCATTTTCCATACTACAAATTTTTAACTTAAAGTATTTCTTCATTGCTTAAAATTTTAACTAAAATTTCTTACTCATTTCTAAAATCAAATTTTACTTCCATAATATAACTTCATATACATAATCAATTTTTCTTTTAAAATTCAAATTCACTTGTAGTACATCTAAGAAAAAATAAAATTCTAGTTTTGAAAATATTTTTCATCCCTCCCTAAATTTAAATTTTTAACAGATTAGACAGTTTAGCATTAGATATAAATAAGCAGGAATAAAAATTTAAAATTACATGCTAACAGGAATTTTAAACCCTAATGATACAAGTAACTAAAGACATGAGTAAAATTAAATTTTTATCAAATTTTCTAACATTTTATTTTAGTTTAACATGTAAAGATTCAAATAGGCTTCTAAATAGTGGGTATAAAAGCAAATAACACACTAACATGATAAAAGAAAAATACAGGACAATAGTTTCTAAATTTCAAGATTAAGTTCTAAGCTAGCAAGATTTTCTACTTTATAACAGATATGAAATTAAGTTAAGTTCTAAACTAAGTAAATCACAGTACTAAACACAAAACAATAGCTACTACCCTAAAATTTAAAAATAAAATATTATCTAACACAATAATCACAAAAATAATAGAACATAAAAATTCAAAACACAATATAGTCCCAAAACAATACACAGTTGCAAATGTAGCAGGCTTAGACCACAAAGTTCACATCATATTACAACCATAAAATGAATCTCTCAGCTCTACTCTTCATCCTCAGAATCACCACTGTACCATTTTTCTGCAGGCTCATAATCAGGATATCGAGGATATAGAGGAAATTGCACTCCTGGTTCACCTCCAATCAAGCTTTCCAAAGATGAGTGGAATTTCTCTTCATAATCACTCTTCCTTCTATTATAACTATTAGTATGATCTGCAAAATGCTCTAAATTTTGCACCTTATCAGTGGTAAAATAGATATTGTCCATCATCTTCTGCAATAACTCATCCTGAGTCTTGGTATCACCTCTAGATGTAGAAGCACGAGAAGTAGATGGTCGTGATGAAGATGCAGCAGAGGTAGATGTAGCAAACGTCTCTATCCATAACTTCTAAAAAATCCTCCTCTTCAGCCAAAAATCAAATGCTCAGAATAAGTCTTCACATTCACCTTTGTGATGGGATTTAGAGGTAACCTAACTTCCTCTTAATTATCATACTTCACTCCAGCCTGCTTGCATAATGAAAATATTAAGGAAGCAAATCCCATACCAGCAGTAGTAGCAGCAGCAACTGAATTGGTAATAGTGTGATAGATCAAAGCCCCTATGTTGATGGGCTTTCCCTCCTGAATACAATAATTTAACGTTGCTCTCTCTCTGGTCACTTCACTAAGATGATTGGTCAGAAGAAGACGAGCAGAAATGAAATACTGTCAGGCCTTTGAAGGTGCACATAACTTTGAAGTTGGAAAATTTACTCTCCTCTCATTGGTTAACTTCCAAAGTCCTCTTCCAATAGTTAAATATGAAATAATATCGTCTAACTCTGCTTCTGTAGGACTATAATTCACATAAAAACATAAAGTCTCGAAGGGTAAATGGTAATACAAGTTGATTACCTCGGGAGTAAAAGGTATCAACTTCCCTCTAACCATAACTCGATCGTCTTCAGCCTCTGGGAGATTTGCATAAAACTCCCTTACAACAGAAATCACTGCGACGAAAGAGAAACAACAGAACTGTTCCCACTATCGGCGAACTATCAGGTCTTCTACCTCTCCACTTGGACTCTTGAAACATCCCTCCTGAATCAATTTTCATGACTGTAGAGTGTCACTTATCAATCCTGAGCTTTTAAACTGACAAATTTGCTTAGATCAAATGGGCTCTTTCCTCTACTCCTTTTCATTCTTGGTGTCATTCTACAAATTTGATAAATTCCAAGAGTAACTTTAAAAATCAACTTTAAATCACTAAACTAAACTTCCCAAGCAATTTTCATAGATTTTTCTTCACTTTTTACCATGAATAGTAAATTTTCGAAATCTTCTAAATGTGCTCAAAATATATGGTGAAAATCCAAAATTTTTGCATAGAAGTAAACCTCTTACCTTAAGGAACTTGGATCTAGCAAATCTCACTTGATTCCACCAAGAAATTTTCAACTTCCACTTGCCCTAGCCCTCAAAATTGCGACTCTTTGTTGGGGAAGAAGATAGGAGGTGTTAAAAATGGTATTTTCGGACCTAAAATTAACTTTTAACCATTCGCGAACCAGTTTTCATGAACCGGTGCTTAAGCACGGGTAAGTGGCGCTTAGGGACCTGCCTCTCGGGTTGACTCACGTTTAAGAGTGATATGTGGCGCTTAGGCGCTAGTGCACAATTTTTGAAATTTTTAAATTTAAGTAAAATGCGCTATTAGCCTAAGTAAACCACCCCTAAATGGTCTCACTTCACTTAAATGACTATTTTTACTTCCTATAACTCCCTTCTCTCTCAAAATTCTCCATAATAATTAATTCAACTCGAGGCTAAAAATAACAAAAGTTTTCACAAAAACAAACTTATGTTAATTCACAAACAAGTACAAACACATTTAACTCTTAGTTCTCTCTCCAAATAGTCTTGGATGAGAAAATTTACTTAAGTACAAAACACTTAACACACATTTTACAATTAAGCACATAAGTGACACAAACACTAAACACAAGACAAAAACACTAACACACTTAAAAACAAGACTCCAAACACACAATTTATAACACTTAACTTAATGTCACTCTTCATAGGAAGGAACAAATTCTTGTCCCTCAATAGTCTCTCCAGGAATATAGAGTTGATAAAACGGACGGTGGTGACGAGCTCTAATACTATCATCTTCGATCCACTTTTGCTTAAGGAACATCGCCTTATCTGCTTCCTCTATATAACTTGTATGGTTGAATTGCATCTTAAGTTGCAACCCAATATGTTCTAGATGAGCATGCAATTCAAGCACCTTAGTCTCTATTACAGATATAGTATTCTCCATCTTGTTGATCTTCTTCAATATCCCTTCAATATTAACAGCTAAGAAACCATTACACATCTCCTGTGCACTTTGACTAATAAACTTCTTCTTCATGGCTTCTTCCTTCTTCTTCAAATCCATTTCTCATGAAGACATTTTCTCTAAATCTCTCTCTTTCTTAGACCTTTAGGGCTAAAAATAATCCGGGGTGAAATTCCTTCACAAACCCCTTCTATTTATAGGCCTAATTCCCTCTCATAATTTATAAGCATGACTAGAAACTACCAAGACATTTTTATTCCAACTAAATTGCAGTTAGACCTTCTAGAAATCAAAATTTACACATGTGATTAAACTGTCGCGCTTAACCGCCAGTGCACATTTTTGCACCAGTCAACTTAACCTTCAAATTCTCATTCTAAAATGTCTAGGTCACTAAACAAAGTCCAAAGTCATTACTAGCACATAATAAACTCAAAAATACTACCCTAAATTTCTTAATTAGACTCAAAACAATAATCAAATCAAAAACACACTGATAACTATGGGTAGCCTCCCATAAGCGCTTGGTTTTACGTCGTTAGCCCGATGTAACCAGTGCTCATTCTAGTTGACCCAACATCATTCCATCATTATATTTATGTTGATCCCTTATATAATAAGGTTTCAGTCTATGTCCATTCATTTTAAAAATTTTCTCAGAATTAAGATCTTTAATATCCACAGCTCTATAAGGATAAACTTTATCACAACAAATGGGCCCATCCACTTAGACTTAAGTTTGCCTGGAAAAATACTTAACCTTGCATTATATAGTAAAACTTGTTGCCTTGGCTGAAAATTTTTAGTAAGAATCATTCGATCATGCCACATTTTCATCTTTTCCTTATAAATCTTAACACTCTCTTAAGATTCATTCCATATCTCTTCGAGCTCATTTAATTATAACAATCTTTTCTCACCATTATCTTTTAAATTATAATTGAACTCTTTAATAGCCTAATATGCTTTATGCTCAACTGGTAAGGATAAGCTTTCCTAAATATTAGCCTATATGGGGACATTCCTATAGGATTTCTATATGCAGTCCTATAAGCCCACGAAGCATAGTCAAGTATGACTGACCAATCCATTTTTGTTGGATTCATAGATTTTTTCATAATTCTTTTAATTTCCTAATTTGATAATTCAGCCAAACCACTTGTCTGAGGATGATAAGCAGTAGCAATTCTATGATTTATATGATATTTCTTTAATAAATTCTCCATTATGGATTTCTGAAATGACTTTCCCCCATCAGTAATGATAACTCTCGGCATCCCAAATCTACAAAATATGTTCATTTTCAAAAATGTTGCAACACTTTAAGCATCACATCGAGATAAAGCAGCAGCTTCTATCCATTTGGATACATAGTCCACTGCTAACAAAATATATAAATTTATGAAAGATGGTATAAATGGTCCCATGAAATCTAGTCCCCAAACATCAAATATTTCAACTTCTAGCATATAATTAAGGGGTATCTCATTTCTTCTAGAAATATTGCCTACTCTTTGACATCTATCACAAGTTTTGATATAAGCATTACCATCTCTAAAAATTGTAGACCAATAAAATCCAAATTGTAGAATTTTGTATGTTGTTTTATCAACACCAAAATGTCCCCCAAAATCATAATTATGAAATTTTTGGATAATTTCATAAGTTTCTTCTAATGGTAAACATCTTCGAATGATCAGATCATTTCCTTGTTTATGTGAATATGGGTCATCCCAAAAATAAGTCTTAGATTCAAAAATAAATTTCCTCATTTGTTGGTATATCATTACATAGGGTTTAAGATCACTAACAATATAGTTCACAATGTCGGCATACCACGGAAGACACCACTCATTTACAGTGAACAATTTTTCAACTGGAAAATGTTCACTAATTTCTTTTTCAAAATAGAGTGGTTTTTCTAATTCAACCCCGGACAAAAGATCAGTAATTTGATTTTCAGTTCCCTTGCAATCTATGATTTTAAAATCGAAGGTAAAAGAAGAATCCATCTTATAAGTCTCGGTTTAGTATCCTTCTTTTTCATTAAGTACTTAGTAGCCATCTTATAAGTCTCGATTTAGTATCCTTCTTTTTCATTAAGTACTTAATAGCAGAATGATCTATATGCACTATACAATGAGTTTCAATCAAAGGTGATCTAAATTTATCAAAGGATTATACTATTATTAATAACATTTTTTCAGTTGTTGTATAATTAATTTGAGTTTCATTAAGAGTTTTACTAGCATAGTAAATAACTTTGAAAATTTTATCATATCTTTGTCCTAAAATAGCTCCAATAGCATAATCACTTGCATCACACTTAAGTTCAAAAGGTTTTTCCTAATTTGGTGAAACTATAATTGGTACAGTGATTAATTTTTCTTTTAATAATTTAAATGCTTTTAGACATTCCTCATCAAAATTGAAAATTACATCTTTCTCCAGTAAATGGCATAAAGGCTTAGCAATCATTGAAAAGTCCTTAATATATCGCCTGTAGAATCCACCATGTCCTAAAAAACTCCTAATTTCCCTTACATTTGTTGGAAAGGTAAATTAGCAATCACTTGAATTTTAGCAGGATCTACTTCCATACCATTTTCTGATATTTGATGACCTAATACAATTCCTCCTGCTACCATAAATTGACATTTTTCCCAGTTAAGGACTAAATTTATTTCTTCACAGCGCTTAAGAACTTTCGATAAATGTTCTAAACATGAGTCAAATGAAGTTCCAAACACTGAAAAGTTATCCATAAAGACTTCAAACCCTTTCAATTAGTCACAAAAAATTGTCATCATACATCTTTGAAATGTAGCAGGGGCATTACATAAACCAAAGGGCATTCTTCCAAAAGCAAAAGTTCCATAAGGATTGGTAAATGTTATTTTCTCTTGATCCTCAGGATATATTTAAATTTAGTGATAACCGGTATATCCATCCAGAAAATAAAAGTATTTATGCTCAGCTAGTCTATCTAGCATTTGATCTAGAAAAGGTAGTGGAAAATGATCTTTTCTAGTGGCAAGATTCAATTTTCTATAATCAATACATATTCACCACCTTGTAATTTATCTAGTAGGTATTAACTCTTTATGCTCATTCATAGTTACAATTACTCCTCCTTTCTTAAGAACATAGTGAATTGAACTGACCCATGCACTATCTGAAATAGGGTAGATAATTCTAGCATCTAACCACTTTAAAATTTCTTTTTAACAACTTCTTTCATAACAGGATTTAATCTCCTTTGTGGATCAGCCCTAAGGTTGCAGTTTTCTTCCAGATTAATTCTACGCATACAAATTTTGAAGGACTGATTCCTTTATTATCAGCAATTGTCCATCCGAAGGCTTTCTTAGAATTTTTCAGAATTTTCATCAGCTTTTCTTCTTCTTCCTTTATTAACTTCGAGGAAATTATAACAGGTAAAGTAGAGGAATCTCATAAAAAGACATATTTTAAATGTTCAGGAAGTAATTTCAACTGAAGTTCTGAAGGTTTTTCAAAAGATGGAAAATGATTTATCTTTGTCTATCGTGTCCCAAATTTCAAAACTTTCTTGAACATAACTTGAATCTTCCTTTAAAGGTTTACACATTGATCTAATTCCTCTTCTAGCTCTAGTTCCAAATCTTTTTCTTCAGATTTTTCTTCATAAGTAATCTTGAAATGGCATTTGCTCAGATATCTTATAACATCCATTCTATAGCATTCAGCATCTTTACCTTTTCCAGGGTATTTCATTGATTTTTAAAAATTAAAAGTAAGAGTTTGATCATTGACGCGCATTATTAATTCCCCTTTCTACACATCTATCATTGCTCTTCCTTTGGCTAGGAAAGGTTCCCCAAAATGATAGATTTCTCTTTATCTTCCTCCATACCTAGCACAAAGAAATCAACAAGAAAGATAAATTGATCCACTTTCACTAGGACATCTTCTATAACTCCTTTAGGATAGGTTATTGAACGATCTGCTAACTGCAGAGTTACAGTAGTAGGGGTTATTTCTCCAAATTCCAATCTTTTGAATATTGATAATGACATAAGGTTAATGCTTGCACCTAAATCACATAAAGCTTTCCCATAAAATTTGTCTCCTATTGGACATGGAATTGTAAAGCTACCAGGATCTTTAAGTTTTTCAGGAGGTTTCTTTTGAATTATAGCACTGCACTCCTCACTAAGTGCAGGAGTCTCATTATCTTTAAACTTCCTTTTTCTGTTGAGAATATCCTTCATAAACTTTACATAGCTTGGCATTTGTTCTAAGGCTTCAGCAAATGAAATATTGATTGTAAACTTCTTAAATATTTCCAGAAATTTTGAAAATTGCTTATCCAACTTCTCTTATCGAAGTCTCTGAGGAAATGGAGGTGGTGCCTTTCTAAATCAATTTTTGATGGAGAAATGGGTCTTTCATAATCTTTCAGAGCATCCTCTTTTGATTCTTCAATTTCTTCTCTCTCTACATCAATCTCATTTTGAATCTTACCTTCCAACTCTCTTCAGCTTCTAAGTTGTACGGCGTTAACTTGCTCTTTATTCTGCTCTTTTGGATTTGATTCAATATTACTAGGAAGTGTTCCTTGGGATCTATTACTTAATTAACTTGTGATTTGTCCAAGTTAATTCTCAATTTTTATAATTGTAGCTCCTTGACTTTGTAACAGATTACCCATTTGTAACACCACTTCTTCTATAGACAACTTCTTATCCTTAAATTGTGTATTACTATTGTAACTTGGAGCATAAGTAGATCTATAATTATTATTCTCTTGGTTGTTCCAATTTCTCAATGGATTTACTTGGTTGTTCCACCATTTCTGATTATTACCAACCAAATTGTNGTCTAACTTCCTTGAAATTGCAGCAACTTGATTTGCTAACATAGTAAATGCATTAGTTTCATGTATATTGGCTACTTTCTTTGGATTCACCCTCTCAGAAGGCCATTGAAAACTATTGGTAGCCATCTCTTTAATTAAAGCATAAGCTTCATGATATGATTTTGACATCAATGAACCACCGGCAGTGGCATCGATAATAGATCTAAGAGAACCAATTAATACATCATAAAAGGTTTGAGTTATTAACTAATCTTGTACAATAAATCTAAGAGAACCAATTAATCCATTATAAAAGGTTTGAATTATTAACCAATCTGGTATAGTAGAGTTCTTTAAATCATTCTCATGCTTCATAAATAGATTCCCCTTCAAACTGATTAAAAGATTTAATATCATTTCTAAGCTTCATAGTTTTTTATGGTGGAAAATATTTAGCAAGGATTTTTTGTGCTAAATCACCCCAAGTTTTGAAAGATCCAGATGCTAACGAATTCAACCACATCTTAGCTTTATCCCTCAAAGAGAAAGGAAATAACTTAAGACTTATGACATCATCTGAAACACCATCATATTTAAATGTAGCACACAATTCCAGAAAATTGGCAAGATGTAAATTTGGATCTTTAGTTGGTGATCCCCCAAACTGATTATTTCATACCATTTGGATAATATCAGGTTTAAGCTCAAATGAATTAGCCACGATAATAGGCTTTTGAATACTACAATGAAGTTTATCTATAGTAGGGTTGGTATAATCTCTTAAAGATCTAAACTCTTGATGAATTTTAGCATTTTAATTATTTTGATTTGTCATTTCTGTAATTTTTTTAGATTTTCCAAGATTTTTAATTTTTTTGGTTTTCTGATTTTTCTAATAGTTCTTTCTTACTCAGAATCGTAGGGCACTAGTCCTTCAGAACCTGAACTACGCATACACTAAGATAAAATAAAGTAAAATAAATTAAAACATACAAAATAAGATACAATATTTAAAATTTAAAAAAGACTTTCTAAAAATAGAAATTTACTTAGTTTTTGATCCCAACAATGATGTCAAAAACTTGATCCTTGGATACTTAATGCTTATGCACAGTATAGTAATAGTTATGATGGCATTTTTCACTTACATCTCTTTATTTTGCAACAAAACCAAAAACTTGATCATGAAGAAAAATAAGAATTTAACTTTTTAATTTGTATATATTTATATTAGGTAGTACGTAAGTATATGTATCGTTATCAAGTAATATAGGATTTTTTTATTAAGACCTGAATATCGAACC
>JXCR01136682.1:0-39985 GCA_002079205.1 Phalaenopsis hybrid cultivar | reverse complement strand
TTAGAGGCAAAGCACCAAAATACATTCATAAACCACTAGAAGCTGCAGGTGGACCAAAAATGACGAAGTAGAATCCTCCAGGCCCAGAAAAAAAAATGGAGACCACCTCCTGCAACTAGAATTAAGAAAGAAGTACCAACCAAAAACCATGTATCTAGAAGTATCCCTACAATAGAACAAATGAAGTAAAGCTAAAAATAATCCAAAATAAACGAAGAGCATCCCCCAATCTGCATAAAAAATACCCACCAAAACCCATGTCATCTGTACACATTCCGAACAAAAGGGGCGTCANTTATGAAATAATTTTTAAAATTAATTAATAATTATTTAAAGTTAATTTATAGTCAATTAATATATAAACAATAGTTATCTTTTAATAATATTATGTGAATCGTTAAACTAGTTGTAAATAATTTATTTATAAATTAAATTATATATACATTGTTGTTACAAAAAGAGTGAAAGATTCGACTCCCTACGTGTTAATCGAAAAAATATGTACAAAATGGGGGCAAGGTGAGGATCCCCCGCTACTAAAGAAAAAAAGTTACATAACGCACACGGTAGGGGGTTCATCCACCAAATACAACTCCACACAAAACACCCGAAGCAAAACAAATTAACAAAATAAAAGAACTGTAGGTCCGCCACAGTATACAAGTAAACTCAAGTATGTATACCAAAAAGAATAAATAAGAACTTAAAAAGGGATCATGTGACGCAGTCCAGCCGCGAACTTGTCAAGATATACGAGCAATCCTTAGAGGCAAAGCACCAAAATACATTCATAAACTATTAGAAGCTACAGGTGGACCAAAAATGACAAAGTAGAATCCTCCATGCCCAGAAAAAAAATTGAGACCACCTTCTGTAACTAGAATTAAGAAGGAAGTACCAACAAAAAACCATGTACCCAGGAGTATCCCTAACACAGAACAAATGAAGTAAAGGTAAAAATAATCCAAAATGAAGGAAGAGCATCCCCCAAAATGCATAAAGAAATACCCACCAAAACCCATGTCATCTGTACACATTCCGAACAAAAGGGCATCCAAAGTGTCACCTTAAATCAAAACTTGTAATGGCGATGGTGGAACGATACCCACCAAAATTCTAGAGGTCGTGGTAACAAGTTTTAGCTGACCTATTTCTTTCTAGATGAATAAACTTTCATGTAACAAAAATAATGGAAGAGAAATGTTTAATACCATTAATATAGTAAGCAATATCCCAAGAAACCTGTCTACTATGATTTACAATATCAAAAAGAATCTTAGAGTTAGTCTCTATCTTGAGGTAATACTTTTTTAAGAAAAACAATAATAGTAAAAACCATTAATCACATGAACTTCAGATTCAAACTAAGTCAGCAGAGCAAGGAGAAGAGAAAAATAGAAGTCAGCAGTCCTTGTCATTTCTCGCAACTCCACCAAAACCAACACAAGCATAATTCCAACTACCATCCTTATTAATCTTCACCCACCTNAGGTAAACTTCCAATAATTTTCTTGAGGACAGAAAATTTGTTTTGGTTGAGTTATTAAATTTTCATTGAAAATCCCTGTTTTTGCATTAAAAATAATTATAAAATTAAGTAAATTCAGAAAAATCACATTTTCTCCTCTGATATTCTAATTAACCCATGAGTGGGGTAACCTAAAATTTTCAAGTCATTTGAGTCTGATTTAATGATTTTTTTCTCTCATCCAAGACTATTTGGATGGAGAATTTATGTATTTGAAATTGTTTGTAATCGTTTATGAATTAATATATGAATCAAATTTGTTAAGATTGATGAATCTTCAGTAAGAGGAGCAACGCCTAAGCACCGAACCATTCGCGCTTAAGTGTCTATTCATGAAAACCTGTTTGCAAACGGTTTTAAGTGAAAAATTGGTCCGAAAAACTCCATTAACACATCTTGTCGTCACCTTCTTCCTCTAGTTTTCGTGATTTGGGGCTAGAGCACTCCATATTTGAAGATTGCTTAGAGATTTGAGGAAAAAATTGCTAAATTTGAGATCCTTGAGGTAAGAGCTTCACTTCTCTACAAAACATTTTTATATCTTCACCATGTATTTTGAGCACATTCACGAGCTACCTGAAAATCACTATTCATGGTGAAAATTTGAGAAAATTTGATGGAAAAGGCATGGATTTATTAGTTTAAGCTTTTAGGAGTTTNAAACGTCCTTCCGAAGTGGGCAACGGGATTTCAATTCCGATGACCGACAGCTTCTTACGGGCAAACTTCAATTCCGAAGTGGGCTAGTAATGTCTCAGTCAACAATTGGAAAGAATCACATGAGGTTGTATGAATGAGAATGTAGTTCATATGATTGAGTACAAATAAATAGGAAAATATTCATTGATGGGTGTAGAGTTAGAGGACTTTAAAGTTACAGGTTAAAGCCCCCAACTTGGTTTATTGTTTTAGGTTCTGCTACGAGAATGTTAGCTCCCTGGTGGAGGAAATCGAGAGAACTCTAGAGTGAGAGCTAGAATCTTCTCTGTCTAGCCGGTCTTTAAAACTATTCAAACTTTAAATTAGTCATTGTTCTTTATAGCATCTCTAATAAGGGTAAAGAATATTATTGCTAATATTTAGCATAACACAATTTACATACTTCCACAATAGAATTTCTATACTTATTACTGATTCATGATAACAAGAAAGATATTTTCATATTAAATATTTTTCTTCTACAAAAACTTTAGTTATCTTCTACTGTTTCGTTAAAATATCAAAAATACCAAAAATATTTTAATTTTAAATTCCTACAAAAATTATTTTTAGTTTAAGTAATTATCTTTTTAAAAAATAGAAAAACTTTCGAAAAAGTGCATATTGCATAATCTTTCCAATGGGTTCGATATTTAGGTCTTAATCAAAAAGTCTTATATTACTTGATAACGATACGTATACTTGCGTAGTATCCCAATATAAATACATATAAATTAAAAAGTTAAATTGTTATTTTTCTTTAGAATCAAGTTTTTGGTTTTGTTGGAAAATAAGGAAATATAAGAGAAAAATACCATCAGAACTATTGATATACTGTGCATAAGCATTAAGTATCCAGGAATCACCGAACCAGAGGGCACCGCATGGAAAGCTTGAACAGGTCGAGGATGAGGTGGTGTCGCATTGGATAAGTAGAAAATTAGGGAATTTCTTAAATTATTTAATAGCAGAACTTCAAAAATGCATATCTTTGTGTAGAAAAATCACAAAAGTAAAATGAAAATACTATCTTTCTCAGTGAACAAAGGAGAACAAAGTGGTAATGGTTTCATGCTTTTTTTATTCATGTATTATTTTTAATTGATTAAATAGTATTTTTCTTATTTAAATTCCCCATTTGTCTAGACATTTTACCATGGCATGGGACCATGGGGCTTTTGATGTATCTGTTGTTAGGCATCTCTCCTGATTTTTCCAAGGTCAGGGGGCTTTGCTAACCAAAGTTATCAAATTTTCAAGTTAATGGTCTTTATTTTGGTAAAATAATTATAAAAATTAAAATAATCATCAACAAAATACAAACTTTATTTTGGTAGGTTCACTGTGGTCAAAAGACCCTAGGAAAAATGTAAACTTGGTTTAACTCATCAAAAATAATCCTAATTGTTGCAAACTCTATATAATGAAATAAAATTAATTTGGAGTAATTATAAATGTAAATGAATTAAAAATCATTCTTCACTTTAATTTAATGTCAGAGGAGCTCCCCACAAAAATTTCAAGTGAAATTGTATCACACAAATGGATTAATCAAGTGAAATTGTATTTTTGGCATTAAAATAATTATTATAATTAAAATATAACTAAAAAAATTACCAAAATTTCTTTTGGAAGCCCCTTATGGCTAGAAAAACCTAAGAAAAATAAAATTGGAATTCAAATAAATAATTTATTTTTGAGCTATTTTTGGGCATTTAAATAATTAAAAATTAATTAAAAATCATAAGAATTGCAAGATTGTAAAAACACACTAAAATGTCACATTTGGCTTCCTAATCACTTGGAATCAATTAAAATAATTTTTCTAATTTTCTAAGTTAAGATATTAATTTTAAAGGCTTAAAAATGAATTTTCTTTAATATTTCACTAAAATAATTCCAATAATTAAAATATAAATCACAAAAATATGAAATTTGTTTATTTGTGTTCCCTGGACTCAAAGAGATTTAATAAAAATANAAATAATTATTATAATTAAAATATAACTAAAAAAATTACCAAAATTTCTTTTGGAAGCCCCTTATGGCTAGAGAAACCTAAGAAAAATAAAATTGGAATTAAAATAAATAATTTATTTTTGAGCTATTTTTTAGCATTTAAATAATTAAAAATTAGTTAAAAATCATAAAAATTGCAAGATTGTAAAAACACACTTAAATGTCACATTTTGCTTCCTGATCACTCGGAATCAATTAAAATAATTTTTCTAATTTTCTAATTTAAGATATTAATTTTAAAGGCTTAAAAATGAATTTTCTTTAATATTTCACTAAAATAATTCCAATAATTAAAATATAAATCACAAAAATATGAAATTTGTTTCTTTGTGTTCCCTGAACTCAGAGCGATTTAATAAAAATAAAAAACTTAATTTTTTACTTAAATAATATTTTATATTTAATTAATGCTCAAAACAAACAAATAATTCTAATAATTAAATTAAACCTCTAAAAATCATGAAATTAATCGAGGTGGTCCTCTGATCTAGGTAAACTTCCAATAATTTTCTTGAGGACAGAAAATTTGTTTTGGTTGAGTTATTAAATTTTCATTGAAAAACCCTATTTTTGCATTAAAAATTATTATAATTTTAAGTAAATTCAGAAAAATAACATTTTCTCCTCTGATATTTTAATTAACCCATGAGTGGGGTAACCTAAAATTTACAAGTCATTTGAGTCTAATTTAATGAATTTTTTTCTCTCATCCATGACTATTTGGATGGAGAATTTATGTATTTGAAATTGTTTGTAATCGTTTGTGAATTCATATATGAATCAAATTAGTTAAGATTGATGAATCTTCAGTAAGAGGAGCAGCGCCTAAGTACTAAACCATTCACGCTTAAGTGTCTATTCACAAAAACTTGTTCGCAAACGGTTTTAAGTGAAAAATTGGTCCGAAAAACTCCATTAACACACCTTGTCTTCACCTTCTTCCTCTAGTTTTCATGATTTGGGGCTAGGGCACTCCATATTTTAAGATTGCTTGGAGATTTGAGGAAAAAATTGCTAAATTTGAGATCCTTGAGGTAAGAGCTTCACTTCTATGCAAAAATTTTTTATATTTTCACCATGTATTTTGAGCACATTCACGAGCTGCCTGAAAATCACTATTCATGGTGAAAATTTGAGAAAATTTGATGGAAAAGGCATGGATTTATTAGTTTAAGCTTTTAAGAGTTTAGTTTAGTTTAGTAATTTGAAGTTGAAGGTAGAATTTATTTTTAATTTTATATAATTTTTAGAAATGGCACCTAAAATGAAGAGAAGTAAGGGGAAGACTCCATTTGATTCAAACAAGTTTATCAGTTTGAGAGCTCAGGATCGATACAATGATGCAATGCAGTCGAGAAAGTTGATTCCTGGGTGATGTTTTAAAAATCTGGGAGGAGCTGTAGAAGATTTTATTGTTCGCCGCTAGTGGGAGCGGTTCTGTTATTTTTCTGCTATCACAATGATTTTTGTTGTACAAGGGTTCTATGCAAACCCCCCTGAAGCTGATGAAGAAGGAGTCATTGGTAGGAGGAAAACAATATCAGTTTTTCTTAAGGTAATTAATTAGTGTTATCAATTGCCCCCGAGTACTTTTAATTTTTATTCAAAATATAGTCCTACTGAGATGGAGTTAGACGAGATTATTTCATCTTTGACTGCTAGGAGAGGGTTATGGAAGATCAAAAATGAGAGAAGAGTAAACTTTTCTGCTTCAAAGTTAGATGCCACTACAAAGGCATGGCATTTATTTATTTCTGCTCATCTGCTACCAACAAATCATATGAGTGAAGTGATTATTTTATCTTATTTCAGCTCATCTCTACTTCACATGTTTCTACATCACAAGGTCAGACTTCTGGATTTGATTCTCAATCACAGTTATTATAGAGGATTTTGAATAATGTCATTTATACAAATGAAAAGTTATCAAACTTAGAACATTTTGTTGAGCATATGGATGGATATATGAAGAGACGTAGTGATTATGAGGGTGAATTCAACATAACTATGGAAAACCTTATGAGAGGTAGCCAGGATGTTGTGTTCCTCAGTACCCGAGATATCCACCATATGAGCCTGTAGTTGTTTGGCATAGTGACAATAGTGTTGAAGAAGAGGGTGATGATTAGTTTGGATCTTTAGTTTTGTTTGATGTTTTTATTTTATGTGTTATTATGAACTATTTTTAGTGCAGTTGTTCTATACTTTGTGTTTTGTTTTTAGTTGTTATTGTAGAGATTGTTAGTTTTTGTTATGTTGTGTTTTATTTCGTACACCTGCTGTAATGTATCTATGTTTTGTGAGTAGTTATTATGTTTAGTGGTAGTAATTTTGATAATTGTATTGTTTAATGTATTCAGTTAGTCTATGCTGAAATTAATTCTGAATTTTAGGAAGTTTTAGAGTTTAGCTAACTTTTTACTTTTAAAAGCTGCATGTTTAAAATTTTAAATTAACTACCAGCTATTTTTCTTTATGTTGTAGTCATGTATGTTTGTTAGTGTGTTTGTTTGCTTTTATGTTATACTCCACTGCATAGAAGTCTGATGAATCTCTATATGTTAAGAAAATTAAATTTTGATCAATTTAAAAATTTTACTTCTATTTTTAATTTTTGTACTTGCATATTTAGGATATGAAAATTCATGCAAGCATCTTATAGTTAGTTTTCATTCCTGCTTATTTATAATGATGCTAAAATGTTTTATTTTTAATAAAAATTTAAGTTTGGGGGAGGGATGAAAATTTTTTCTAAAAAGAATTTAAAAGTTTATTTGTTCTCAAGTGTATTTCAAATAAATTTGATTTTGAAATGAAAAATGATTAGGTATATGAAGTTATATTAGGGAAGTAAAATTTTAACTTTAGAAATGAGTAAGAGTGTTTAGTTAAAATTTATACTAATGAAGAAAAACTTATAGTAAAAAATTTTTAGCGTGGAAAATACTAAATATTGTGTAACTATCTTTAGTAGAAAAAATTGTATTTTTGAAAAATTTAGAAATTTAGACCTTTTATTTTCAAAACTTAAATTTCTTTTATTGAAATTAATTTTCAAAACTATTATTATGTTTTTAAGTAAAAGAAATATATCAACTCTTTGCTTTAGGAAAGGAAGAGTGGAATTCAAAACCATTAAAGGCTTATTCAAATATAGTAATCCTTGCTTGAAAAAAAAGAAAAAAAGAAAATAAAAAGAAAAAGAAAAAGAAAAATTGAAAAAGGGAGGAGAAGCTTGAGGATTAGTGCCTAATCAAAAATTGGTTCCACATATGATCTTTTTAACGTATAAGACTTGAAAAACTCTTAAGCTTAAGGATATACTATAGTAAGTAAAATTATACTTAATAAAAATTTTTAAGTAGAAAAGANAGTCATGTATGTTTGTTAGTGTGTTTGTTTGCTTTTATGTTATACTCCACTGCATAGAAGTCTGATGAATCTATATATGTTAAGAAAATTAAAATTTGATCAATCTAAAAATTTTACTCCTGTTCTTAATTTTTGTACTTGCATATTTAGGATATGAAAATTCATGCAAGCATGTTATAGTTAGTTTTCATTCCTGTTTATTTATAATGATGCTAAAATGTTTTATTTTTAATAAAAATTTAAGTTTGGGGGGGGGTGAAAAATTTTTCTAAAAAGAATTTAAAAGTTTATTTGTTCTCGAGTGTATTTCAAATAAATTTGATTTTGAAACGAAAAAATGATTAGGTATATGAAGTTATATTAGGGAAGTAAATTTTAACTTTAGAAATGAGTAAGAGAGTTTAGTTAAAATTTATACTATTGAAGAAAAACTTATAGTAAAAAATTTTTAGCGTGGAAAATGCTAAATATTGTATAACTATCTTTAGTAGGAAAAATTATATTTTTGAAAAATTTAGACATTTAGACCTTTTATTTTCAAAACTTAAATTTCTTTTATTGAAATTAATTTTCAAAACTATTATTATGTTTTTAAGTAAAAGTAATATATCAACTCTTTGCTTTAGGAAAGGAAGAGTAAAATTCAAAATCATTAAAAGTTTATCCAGATATAGTAATCCTTGCCTGAAAAAAAAAAAGAAAAAAAGAAAATAAAGAGAAAAAGAAAAAGAAAAATTGAAAAAGGGAGGAGAAGCTTGAGGATTAGTGCCTAATCAAAAATTGGTTCCACATATGATCTTTTTAACGTATAAGACTTGAAAAACTCTTAAGCTTAAGGATATACTATAGTAAGTAAAATTATACTTAATAAAAATTTTTAAGTAGAAAAGAATAAAATACCTAAACTCTATTTTTGGAGAATCTACAATATTTATGAATTAGATAGAAACTCATATTTTCATATTTCTTAACTTTAAAAATAACTAAACTTTAAGTTGGTCTCATTTATTAATATTTTTTCTAAATTGTACTACTATATTTCTTCATTAAAATTTTGGTAACTCCTAAAGAAACTCATATATATCATCTACTTATGTTGGTTTTTAAAGATTGAAAGGTCACTTGAGGACAAGTAGCATCTTAAGTTTGAGGATTTTGATACACCTAAACTATATAGTGTTTTTATACACATTTTTATACCTATTTTTGAGATATTACGCTTTAATAAAAGTTATTTGTGTGTTTTTCTTTTAAGTACAATCAAATGGATGAAAATATGCTGAAAGGAAAGAAAACAGGTCAAATTTGGAGCAAAAATGAAGAAAGGTGGAAAAATAAACTGGGGCGCCTAAGCGCCCAGATTTGACGCATAAGCGCTAGAGGTTTCGGGCCTAAGCGCCAGATACCCGCGCTTAAGCGTTAGAAGTAGTTATGAGATGAATTATTTAATTTGAACGGATTTTTGAAGAGGTGTTTGAAGGAACCCTTGGTGAAAATATGGGAAATAACCCATGGACACGAAAATTCATTCATGTATGATTGTGTTTTCTCCATAAATTATGAGTAGTTTTATTTATCTTTTTCCTTAAAATGACAAGTAATTAAGTGTTGAAAGGAAGTTGTGTGAAGTATTAGGCTTCATTGTTGGAAGAAGTTGTGATGATTTGAAACCTTGCACTTCATTTATTTCTTGATTTGGCCAAATAAGATGTTAATACCTATTGTGAGAACATGTAAGATCTGAGATGCTCAGTCAAAAAATGGTTAGAATCACATATTGATTTCATGAATGAGAATGTAGTTCATGAGGTTGAGTGCAAATAAATAGGGAAATAAACTTTTCAAGGGTGTCGAATTAGAAGACTTTAGAGTAACAGGCTAAAGCCCCCAATTTGATTTATAGTTTTTTGTTTTGATAGGAGATGTTAGCACCCTGGTGAAGGGAGAAGAGGGAACTCTAGAGTGAGAGCTAATATCTTCCCTGTCTAGCCAATCTTCAAAACTATTCAAACTATAGATTAGCCAATATTCTTTATAGCATCTCTAGTAAGGATAAAGAATATTATTGCTCCTATTTGGCACAACACATTTAGAATACTTCCACAAAAAAAATTCTCTACTTATTACTAATTCATGATAAGCAAAAAGATATTTTATTTATATCATCTTCATCTTGCAAGTACTTAGTTACGTTAATTAGTTGCTTACTTTATTTTCAAAAACTAAAAATTACAAAAAAAATCGAATTTGCATTCCTATTTTAGTATCTTAAATTTAAGTAAGAATATTTTGCTATGTAGCTTTTTGTCATCTAAAATCTCTAAATTCCTAAAAAAACATATAGCAATTTTCCCTATGGGATCGATATTCGGGGCTTAATCAAAAAGTCTTATATTACTTGATAACAATATGTATACTTGCATAGTATCTCATATTTAAATATTATAATTATATTCTTATTTTTTTCATAGTGGAAAACTTATCAAAATTTTGCTTTGGATCAAGTTTTTGGCTTTGTTGCAAATTAAGAATAATTATTAAGAAAATTAAGCTATAATCGCATACATCACATTTTACTTCTATATAGAAAGTCGGGATCAAATTCCTATACTTATTACTGATCTATGATAAGGAAAAAGATATTTTATTTTTGTTGCCTTCATTTTACAAGTATCTAGTTAAGTTTAGTTTGTTGTTTACTTTATTTTCAACTATAAAAAATTACAAGAAGAATCAAACTTTCATTCCTATTATAGCATCTAAAGTTTGAATAAGAATATTTTGTTAAGTAGAAATTGTTATCTAATTTATTCTGATTTTTATTTGCATATTGTTGTTGTCCCTGTAGGTTTGATATTTAAGCCTTAATTAAAAAGTCATATATTACTCGACAACGATACGTATACTTGTGAGTATCTCATATTTAAACATAACAATTGTATTCTTATTTGTGAAGTCAAGTTTTTACCTAGCTGTTACTGATGGTCAAGTTTTGGTGCCGTTGCAAAGTAAGAATTATAAGTAAGGAAAAATTAAGATTATAATCGCATATATTGCATTAACATATAGAAGTCGGGATCAAGTTTTTGGCTCTGTTGCTAGGGAGAAATATACAAAACTTTTGAAGAAATTTTTAGAAAGCAATTTTCTATTTTATAAAGTCTTATTTAAACTTTTATATTTATTATAGGAATATTGTAGTGTTTTTTTTATATAAAGTTCTTGTTTGTAAGTTTTTATTTTATGTTGTTTTGTAATAATGTATGCGTAGTTCAGGTTCTACAGAACTAGTGCCCTACGATTATGAATTAGAAAGAACTATTAGAAAAATTAAAAAACTTAAAATTACTGAAAAAAATAAAAATTTCAAGAAATGGCAAATCAAAATAATAAAAATGCTGAAATTAATCAAGAGTTTAGAACTTTAAGAGATTATCCAAACCCTATGGTGAATGAACTTCATTGTAGTATTCAAAAATCTGTTGTAGTGGCTAATTCATTTGAACTTAAGCCCGCTATTATCCAAATGATATCAAATAATCAGTTTAGGGGAGCATCAACTGAAGATCCAAATTTACATCTTGCCAATTTTCTAAAATTATGTGCTACATTTAAATATGATGGTGTATCAGATGATACTATAAGATTTAGAATTTTTCTTTTCTTACTGAGGGATAAGGCTAAGATATGGCTACATTCGTTATCACTTGGATCTATCAGAACTTAGGGTGATTTAGCACAAAAATTCCTTGCTAAATATTTTCTACATAAAAAACTGCTAAGTTTAGAAATGATATTACATCCTTTTATCAGCTCGAAGAGGAATCTATCTATGAAGCATGAGAACGATTTAAAGAACTACTGAGAAAGTGTCCACACTATGCTATAGTAGATTGGTTAATAATTCAAACTTTTTTACAATGGATTAGTTCGATCTCCTAAATCTATTATCGATGTCGCTGCTGGTGGTTCATTGATGTTAAAACCATTTCATGACGCTTATGCTTTAATTGAAGAGATGGCCACTAATAATTTTTAATGACCTTCTGAAAGGTTAAATCCTAAAAAAGTAGCAATATTCATGAATCTAATGCTTTTGCAATGTTAGTAAATCAAGTTGCTACAATTTTTAGGAAGTTAGACTAATTTGGAATGAATTTTTCTCAACCAATTGCAATGATTGAAGAGAATTCATTGGGTCAAATGGTAGATTTTCAAGCATCATTAGAAACTTTGAATGTCATAAATAACAAGCAGAATAACCCATATTCAAACTATTATTACCCAGGTTGGAAGAACCATCCTAACTTTAACTAGAATAATACTTCGGGTGGTAATAATCAGCAATGGGAGAACAACCAAGTAAACCCATTGGGAAACTAGAACAATCAAGGGAATAGTAATTATAAACCTTCTTATCCTCCAGGTTTTAACAGTAATCCATAATTCAAGGAGAAAAAGTTGTTTATAGAAGAAGTGGTGTTACAAATGGGAAATTAGTTACAAATTCAAGGAGCTACAATTAGAAATATAGATAATCAGTTGGGATAAATAACAAATTCATTAAGCAATAGATCCCAAGGAACACTTCGTAGTAATACAGAAATAAATCCAGAAGACTAGAATAAAGAACAAGTAAAAGTTGTTCAACTTAGAAGCGGAAGAGAATTGGAAGGTAGAGTTCAAAAATAGACTGAAGTAGACAGAAAAGAAATTGAAAGGCCAGAAGAGGACGCTCCAAAAGGTTTAGAGAGACCTATTTCTCCACTTAAAATTGACTTGAAAAAATCACCACCTCCATTTTCTCAGAGACTTCGTCAACAAAATTTGAATATAAAATTTTCAAAATTTTTGGAAATCTTTAAGAAACTTGGACTTAGTATTCCATTTGCTGAAGCCTTAGAACAAATGTCAAGCTATGTGATGTTTATGAAAGATATTATTAATAAGAAAAGGAAGTTTGAAGATAATGATACTGTTGCATTTAGTTAAGAGTGCAGTGCTATAATTCAGAAAAAGCATCCTAAAAAGCTTAAATATCCTTACAGCTTCACAATTCCACGTGCAATAGGAGACAAATTTTATGGGAAAGTTATATGTGATTTAGGTGCAAGCATTAATCTTATGTCATTATCAATATTTAAAAGATTGGGAGTAGGAGAAATATCCCCTACTACTGTAAATCTGCAGTTAGCAGATCGTTCAATAACATATCCTAAAGGAATTATAGAAGATGTCTTAGTGAAAGTGGATCAATGTATCTTTCCTATTGATTTCATTGTGCTAGATATGGAGGAAGATAAGGAGATACCGATCATTTTGGTGAGACCTTTCCTAGCTATAGGAAGAGTAATGATAGATGTGTGAATGAGGAATTAACTATGTGTGACAATGATCAGACAACTACATTTAATATTTCCAAATCAATGAAATACCCTGCAAAAGGTAAAAATGACGAAAGTTACATAATGGATGTGATAAGATATATGTGTGAATGACATTTCAAAACAACTTATGCAAAGAAATATAAAAATGATAGAGTTGAAACACGAGCAAGAAAAGAAATTGGATCAATTTGAAGATTTTTACAAGGAAGATTGTTCTGGACATGATAGAAAAAGATAAATTTCTTTGTCAATCGATTAAAAAACCTCCTGAACTTGAGTTGAAGTTACTTCCTGAACATCTAAAGTGTGTCTTTTTAGGTGATTTGTCAACATTACCTGTTATAGTTTCCTCAAAATTTCTATAGAAGAAGAAATAAGTTTAATGAAAACTTTGAAGAGTTATAAGAAAGCCTTTGGATGGATAATTTCTGATATTAAAAGAATTAGTCCTTCAAATTGTATGCATAAAATTCATATGGAAGAGAATTGTAAACCCAGGGTTGATCCTCAAAGGAGTTTGAGTCAAGTTATGATAGAAGTTGTTAATAAAGAAGTTTTAAAGTGGTTAGATGTTGGAACTATCTACCCTAAGTCAAATAGTGTATGGGTTAGTCTGATTCACTGTGTTTCTAAGCAAGGAGGAGTGACTGTGACTATGAATGAACATAATGAGTTAATACCAACAAGACAAGTCACAAGGTGGAGAATATGCATTGATTATAGAAAATTAAATCTCGCCACTAGGAAACAACTTTTTATACTACCCTTTATGGATCAAATGTTGGATAGACTAGCTGGGCATAAATACTTTCATTTTTTTGATGGATGTACCGGTTATGACCAAATACAAATAGCTCCTGAGAATCAAGAGGAAAAAACTTTTACCAATCATTATGGTACATTTGCTTTTAGAAGAATGTTCTTCGGTTTATGTGATGCCCCTGCTACATTTCAAAGATATTTGATGGTTATTTCTATGATTTAATTGAGAGAGGAACTGAAGTTTTTATCAATGATTTTTCAGTGTTTGGAACTTCATTTGAATCATGTTTAAAATATTTATCAAAAGTTCTTAAGCACTGTGAAGAAACAAATTTAGTCCTTAACTGAGAAAAATGTCAATTTATGATAGCGGGAGGAATTATTTTAGGACATCAGATATCAGAAAATGGTATGGAAGTAGACCCTACAAAAATTCAAGTGATCGCTAATTTACCTTACCCAACAAGTGTAAAGGAAATTAAGAGTTTTTTAAGGACATACTGGATTCTACAGGCGATATATTAAAGACTTTTCAAAAATTGCTAAGCGTCTGTGCTATTTACTTAAAAAAGATGTAATTTTTAATTTTGATGATGAGTTCCTAAAAGCTTTTGAATTATTAAAAGAAAAATTAGTCACTGCACCAATTATTTTTGCACCAGATTGGAAAAATCTTTTGAATTAATGTGTGATGCTAGTGAATGTGCTATTGGAGTTGTTTTAGGCCAAAAGCATGATAATATTTTTAAAATAGTCTACTATGCTAGTAGAACTCTTAATGAAGCTCAAATTATTTATATCACAACTGAGAAAGAGTTATTAAAAGTAGTATATATTTTTGATAAATTTAGATCATACTTAATTGGAACTAAGTGTGTTGTGCATAATGATCATTATGTTATTAAATATTTAATGAAAAAGAAGGATACAAAACCAAGATTGATAAGATGGATTCTTCTTTTGCAAGAATTTGACTTTGAGATAGTAGATAGGAAGGGAGCTGAGAATCAAATTACTGATCATCTGTCCAAACTTGAAGTAAGAAAACCACTCTTCTTTGAAAAATAAATTAATGAACATTTTTCAGATGAAGAATTTTCAGTGTTAATGAGTGGCGTGTTCTATAGTTTGCCGACATTGTGAACTTTATTGCTATTGATATTATACCTTATGGAATGACATACCAACGGAAGAGGAAATTTTTATCTGAAGCTAAGAATTATTTTTGGGATGACCCATGTTTATATAAACAAGGAAAGGATCTAATTATTCAAAGATGTGTCTTTAGAAGAAACTTATGAAATTATCCAAAATGTCATAAATCTAATTTTGGGGGACATTTTAGTGTCGATAAAACAGCATACAAAATTTTACAATCAGGATTTTATTAGCCTACTATTTTTAGAGATGTTAAAGCTTATATCAAAACTTGTGATCGAAGTCAGCGAATAGGCAGTATTTCTGGGAGAAATGAGATGCCCCTCAATTATGTGTTGGAAGTTGAGATATTTGATGTTTGAGGATTAAATTTTATAGGACCATTTATACCATCTTTCATAAATTTATATATATTGATAGCAGTATACTATGTATCCAAATGCATAAAAGCAGTTGTTTTACCTCGATGTGATACTCTAAGTGTTGCAAAGTTTTTAAGAATGAACATATTTTGTAGATTTGGGATGCTGAGATTGATCATAACTAACGGGGGAACTCATTTTAGAAATGCAATGATGAAGAAATTATTAAAAAAATATCATATCAACCATCGAATTTCTACTGCTTATCATCCTGATACAAGTGGTTTGGCTGAATTATCAAATCGTGAAATTAAAAGAATATTGAAAAAATTTGTGAATCCAACCAAAATGGATTGGTTAAACTTGATTATGCTTTGTGGGCTTATACGACTGCATATACAACTCATATAAGAATGTCACCATACATGCTAATATTTGGGAAAGCTTGTCATTTACTAGTTGAACTTGAGCATAAAGCATATTTAGCTATTAAAGAATTTAATTACAATTTAAAGTATTCTAGTGAGAAAAGTCTAGTGCAATAAAATGAGCTTGAAGAGATAAGGAATGAATCTTTTGAAAGTGCTAAGATTTATTAAAAAAGATGAATATGTGGTATGATTGGAGGATTATAAACCTAAGTCTAGGTGGATAGACCCATTTGTTGTGATAGAAGTTTATCCTTATGGAGCTGTGGATATCAAAGATCCTAAAACTGAGAAAATATTCAAAGTGAATGGTCACAGGCTAAAACCCTACTTTTTCAGGGGATCAACTTAAATTGAATAATCTTATGATATTGAGTCAACCAGAATAAGCAGTGGTTATGTCGGGCTGACGACGTTAAACCAAGCGCTTTGTGGTAGACAACTCATAGTTATCTTTTATTTGTTTTGAATGTTATGTTGTTGTGTTTAATTTAGAAAATTTTGGTAGTAGTTTGAATATATAATAATTTAGTAATGATTCTAAGAGCTTAATAGATGACTTAGACATGTTAGAATGAGTATTTGGACGTCAAGATGGCATGTGCTGAATTAAGCAACGACTCTTAAGTGCCAACATTCAGTGCCTAAGCACGGCAGTTTATTAAACATGCTAAATTATGTTTCTAGAAGTTTTAAATGTGGTTTAGTGGGTTTAAACGTGGGTTAGTGGTCCGAGAACGTGTATAGTAGTTTTAGGCTTAGTCTAAAGTCTATAAATATAAGGGAATAAAGTGAGTTCTCATCCCAGTTCAATTTTAACCCTAAATTCTACGTGAAAAGTGAGGGTTCTTGGAAAGATGTCATCTTGGCAGAGTGATTTGAAGAAGGAGGAAGCTATGAAGAAGAAGTTCATTAGTCAAAGTGCACAAGAGTTATACAACAGTTTCCTAGCCGTTAGTATCAAAGGAATACCATATAAAATCACTAAAATTGAGGTTGACGTAGCTTCAATTAGAGCAAAGGTTATGGAAGTTAATGCACATCTGGAGCATATTAGATGACAACTTAAGATGCAATTTAGTCGTACCAGTTTTGTTAAAGAAGTGGACAAGGCTATGTATTTGAAAAATAAATGGATTGAAGAAGACACAACAAGATTTCTTCACCACAGTCCATTCTATCCAATTTATATTCCAAATGCTCAAGGAGAGACTCATGATAGGTTAGGATTCGTTCCACAGAAAAGAGAGTGGAATTAAATTCTTTGTTTAGTGTTTGTTTGTTTTAGGTGTTTTTTTGTTAGTGTTAAGTTTTTTTTATGTGTTTTTAATGCTAACTTTGTTTAGTGTTTGTGTTTAGGATCTATATCATCCAAGACTTATTTTATTGAGAAATTATGTATTACAAATGTTTGTAATTGTTTGTGAATTAATATAAGTGTTTGTTTGTGTGAGATTTGACGTTATTTTGTGTTGAATCGATTTAGTTAAGATTGGTGAACCTTGAGAAAGCGAAGTTNTTTTGTTAGTGTTAAGTTTTTTTTATGTGTTTTTAATGCTAACTTTGTTTAGTGTTTGTGTTTAGGATCTATCTCATCCAAGACTCTTTGTATTGAGAAATTAATATAAGTGTTTGTTTGTGTGAAATTTGGCATTATTTTGTGTTGAATCGATTTAGTTAAGATTGGTGAATCTTGAGAAAGCGGAGTTTTGAAAGGGAAGAAAATAGTTATTAAAGATTTATAAGACCATTTAGGGGTGGTTGACTTAGGCTAGAAGTGCATTTTACTTAGAATAAAAAATATAAAAATTTGTGCACTGGCGCCTAAGTGTCAATACCCTGCGCTTAAGTGTTGGCTAACCAGAGAGATTGGCGCCTAAGTGCCGAACTAATTGCGCTTAAGCGTTGGTTCATGTAAACCGGTTTGTGAACGGCTTAAAGTGAAATTTTGAGCCGAAAACCTCCATTTTTTCCACAACTTCATTTCCTACATTCAATTTTCGCGAGTTTAAGAGCTAGGGCATCCTCTTAAGTGAGGATTTCTTGGTGTTTTCAAGCCAAATTTGTTAGATTTGATCTTCTCAAGGTAAGAGCTTCACTTCTATGTAAATTTTTTTTATTTTCACCATCTATTTTGAGCATTTTATGGATTTTACCAAAAATCACTATTCATGGTAAAATTTTGAGAAAGATCTATGGAAAATACATAGAAATAATAGTTTATGCTTTTAGGAGTTGATTTTAATGATTTTGAGTTGAATTTAAGATTTATTGTGAATTTTATATGAATTTTAGAAATGGCCCCAAGAATGGAGAGGAGCAAAGGGAAAGCCCATTTCGATTCGAACAAGTTTGTTAGTTTGAGAGCTTAGGATAGATATAGCGACACACTGCAGTTGAGGAAATTAATTCCTGAGTGATGTTTTAAGAGTCCAGGTGGAGCAGTAGAAGACTTGATTGTTCACCGACATTGGGAGCGTTTTTGGTGTTTTTCTGTTGTAGCTTTTATTTTTGTTGTTCGGGAGTTCTACGCGAATCTCCTTGAAGCTGAAGAAGATGGAGTCGTGGTTCGAGGAAATTAAGTAACTTTCTCCCCAGAGTTAATAAATTTGTTCTATCAGTTTCCCCCCAGTACATTATGTTTTTATTCAAACTATAGTCCAAATGAGGAGGAGTTGGACGAGAATATATCATCATTGACTGGTGGAAGAGGATTATCGAAGATCACTAATAAAAGAAGAGTCAACTTCCCCACATTAAAGTTGGATGCCACATCAAAGGCGTGGCACTACTTTATTTTGGTTTGTTTGGTACCAACAAACCACCTTAGTGAAGTAACTCGAGATAGAGCTACCTTGAACTATTGCATTCAGCAGTTCAAGTCCATTGACATTGGAGCTCTGATTTATGAGACTATCACCAGTTCTGTCATCGCTGCAACTATTGTAGGTTTGCGATTCACATCCTTGATCTTTTCTTTATGCGAGCAGGCAGGTGTTAGATTTAATAGCTGGGAAGAGATACCGCATCCTCTCAAGCTCATTACAAGTGTTAATGTGAAGTCTTATTCACATAACTCGATCTTTGGCTGGAGAGGTGGATTTTCTAGCAGTTCAGGTGCCTCTACATCTCATGCTTCAACCTCACGTGCTTCGACATCTCAAGGTCAGACTTCTAGATCTGATTCGCAGTCACATTTATTTTAAAGGATGTTAAATAACATCAACTATGCTACTGATAAGGTATTGAATTTAGAAAATTTTGTAGATCATATGAATGGATATATGAGGAGACATAGTGATTATGAGGAGAAATTCCACTCATCTATAGAAAACCTTATGAGAGGCGACCATGGTGTAGTTTTTTCTCCATATCCAAAATATCCATCATATGAGCCTACAACATTTTGGCATAGCGATGATGATGATGCTGATGAGGAGGAAGAAGATTAGACTTAGTTCTGTAGTTTAGTTTTTATTATTGTTGTGAACTTTTTCTGGTACGTTTATACTGCACTGTTGTTTTGTTTTGAGTTGTACTTGTTGAGACTGCTAGTTTTGTTTGTGTTTTACTTTGTTAGACACTGTTGTGATGTATTTATATTATTGTGAGTAGTTATATTTTGTTTCTATGATAATAATTATTATAATTTAGTTGTTCAGTATATTTTGTTAGTCTGTGTTGAACTTAATCCTGAATCTTAAGTAAGTTCAGAATATTACTAACTTTCACTTAAGAACTGCATGTTTTAAATTTTTCAATTCACTACTAGGTATTTTTTTTATGTTGTGGTTGTGCATGTCTATTAGTGTGTTTGTTTGCTTTTATGTTATCTTCCACTGCATAGAATTCTAATGAATCTCTATATGCTAAAATTAAATCAAAATTTGATCAATTAAATTTTAACTCTTGTTTTTACATTTTGTACTTGTATATTTAGAATGTAAAGATTCCTGCAAGCATGTTATTTTTAGTTTTCATTCTTGCCTATATATATATATATATGTGTGTGTGTGTGTGTGTGTGTGTGAGTGTGTGTTAAAATGTTTTATCTTATTAAAAATCTAAGTTTGGGGGGATGAAAAATCTTCTAAAACTTGAAGTTTATTTGTTCTCAAATGTGCTACAAATAAATTTGATTTTTAATTTGGAAAAAAACTGATTATATATATGAAGTTAGATTGGGGAAGTAAAATTTTGAATATAAACTTGATTAAGAGAATTTAGTTAAAACTTATAGTAAACAAGAAAAACTTAAAGTTAAAATTTTTTAGTGTGGAAATGATAAATATTGTGTAAATATCTTTAGTAAGAGAAATTATATTTTTGAAAAATTTGAAAGTGTTAGACTTTTATTTTCAATACTTAAATTTCTTTTATTTAAAAATAATTTTCAAAATTAGTATTATATTTTTAAGTAAAAGTTTTATATCAGAACTTTGTTTTAGGAAAGGAGTGGAATTCAAAATCATTAAACTTCTATCCAGGTATAGTAATCCTCACCTAAAAAAAAAAGAAAGAAAGTTAAAAAAGGGAGGAGAAGCTTAAGGATTAGTGCCTAATCAAAAATTGATTCCACTTCTAGTCTTTTTAAAGTATAAGAATTGAGAAACTCTTAAGCTTAAGGATATAATATAGTAAGTATAATTATTCTTAATAAAAATATTTAGGTTAAGAAGATAGAATGCCTAAACTCTATATTTGAAGAATTTACAATATTTTTGAACTAGATAGAAACTCATATTTTCAGACTTCTTTACGTTAAAAATTTCTAAACTCTAAGTTGGTCTCATATACTAATATTTTTTCTAAATTGGACTACTATATTTCTAGATCAAAATTTTAGAATACCCTAAAGAAACTCATGTGCATAATCTACTTATTTTGGCTTTAAAGGATTAGAGTGTCACTTAAGGACAAGTAACATTTTAAGTTTGGGTGATTTCGATACACCTAAAATATATAGTCTTTATGTACACATTTTTATATCTATTTTTGAGATATTGCACTTCAATGAAAGACATTTGTGTATTTTTATTTCAGTTACAATCAAATGGATGAAAAATTGTGAAAGGAGTGAAAAAGGATCAAATTTGGAGCAAAAATGAAGAAGGTGTGAAATTGAACTAAGGTGCCTAAGCGCCCAGGACTGGTGCTTACGCGCTAATGAAATAAAGAAAGCCACGCCTAAGCCCCAAGTGCCCCGCGTTTAAGTGCCAAACGTAGTTAATTGATGATTCAATGATTTTGGATGAAATTTTGAAGAGGTGTTTGAAGCAACTCTTTATAAAAACGTGGGAAATAGTTAATGGACACGAAAATTCATTCAACTGGCTTTTGAAAAGAGATAACTTCTAAAAGATTCATTGAATGTGGACACATTTTGAAAAGACACCAAGACATTTCTTGGAAAACTATAAAAGAAGACTTGGATTAAGGGGATGAGGAGCAATCATCCATAGATTTCCAATTCCATTTCACGAGCCGCCGTCGACGCTCGTTGCAGCCGTTGCCACCACTTTTCTTTTTGTTTTAAATTTTAGTTTGTATTATAAGTGAAGGAATAGATTCAAAGGAACTTCAAGACTTTGGAGGAGAGAATTTGAGATAAGTTTTATCTTTGTGACTACATTTAAATTTGATTTAGACTTCTTGTTTGTTTACGTGATTTCTACTTTCAAACTTAAGTGTTGTTGTGTTTTCTCCATGAATTCTGAGTAGTTTTTTTTTTGTTTTTTTTTTCTTTAAATGATAAGTGATTAAGTATTGTATGAAAGTTGTGTGAAGTATTAGTCTTTAATGTTGGAAAAAGTTATGATAATTTTAAACCTTGTAATTCATTTACTTTTTAATTTGGCCAATTTAGATGTTAATACCTATTGTGAGAATATGTAAGATCTGAGATGGTATTGTCTCAGTAAAAAAATGATAAAACTAAAATTTATTGTGAGAACATGTAAGAACCGGACTGGTATTGTCTCAGTCAACAATTAGAAAGAATCGAATGAGTTGGATGAATTGGAGAATGTAATTCATATGATTGAGTGCAAATAAATAGGGAAATAAACTTTGAAGGGTGTAGAATTAGAGAACTTTAGAGTGACAGGTTAAAGCCCCCAANAAAACTCTTAAGCTTAAGGATATACTATAGTAAGTAAAATTATACTTAATAAAAATTTTTAAGTAGAAAAGATTAAAATACCTAAACTCTATTGTTGGAGAATCTACAATATTTATGAATTAGATAGAAACTCATATTTTTATATTTCTTAACTTTAAAAATAACTAAACTTTAAGTTGGTCTCATTTATTAATATTTTTTCTAAATTGTACTACTATATTTCTTCATTAAAATTTTGGTAACTCCTAAAGAAACTCATATACATCATCTACATATGTTGGTTTTTAAAGATTGAAAGGTCACTTGAGGACAGGTAACATCTTAAGTTTGAGGATTTTGATACACCTAAACTATATAGTGTTTTTATACACATTTTTATACCTATTTTTGAGATATTACGCTTTAATAAAAGTTATTTGTGTGTTTTTCTTTTAAGTACAATCAAATGGATGAAAATATGCTGAGAGGAATGAAAACAGGTCAAATTTGGAGCAAAAATAAAGAAAGGTGGAAAAATAAATTGGGGCGCCTAATCGCCCAGATTTGACGCATAAGCGTTAGAGGTTTCGCGCCTAAGCGCCAGATACCCGCGCTTAAGCGCTAGAAGTAGTTATGAGATGAATTATTTAATTTGAATGGATTTTTGAAGAAGTGTTTGAAAGAACCCTTGGTAAAAATATGGGAAATAACCCATGAACACGAAAATTCATTCATGTATGATTGTGTTTTCTCCATAAATTATGAGTAGTTTTCTTTATCTTTTTCCTTAAAATGACAAGTAATTAAGTGTTGAAAGGAAGTTGTGTGAAGTATTAGGCTTCAATGTTGGAAGAAGTTGTGATGATTTGAAACCTTGCACTTCATTTACTTCTTGATTTGGCCAAATAAGATATTAATACCTATTGTGAGAACATGTAAGATCTGAGATGCTCAGTCAACAAATGGTTAGAATCACATATTGATTTCATGAATGAGAATGTAGTTCATGGGGTTGAGTGCAAATAAATAGGGAAATAAACTTTTCAAGGGTGTCGAATTAGAAGACTTTAGAGTAATAGGCTAAAACCCCCAATTTGATTTATAGTTTTTTGTTTTGATAGGAGATGTTAGCACCCAGGTGAAGGGAGAAGAGGGAACTCTAGAGTGAGAGCTAATATCTTCCCTGTCTCGCCGATCTTCAAGACTATTCAAACTATAGATTAGCCGATGTTCTTTATAGCATCTCTGGTAAGGGTAAGAAATATTATTGCTCCTATTTGGCACAACACATTTAGAATACTTCCACAAAAGAAATTCTCTACTTATTACTAATTCATGATAAGCAAAAAGATATTTTATTTCTATCATCTTCATCTTGCAAGTACTTAGTTGCGTTAATTAGTTGCTTACTTTATTTTCATAAACTAAAAATTACAAAAAGAATCGAATTTACATTCTTATTTTAGTATCTTAAATTTAAGTAAAAATATTTTACTATGTAGATTTTTGTCATCTAAAATTTCTAAATTCCTAAAAAGCATATAGCAATTTTCCCTATGGGATCGATGTTCGGGGCTTAATCAAAAAATCCTATATTACTTGATAACGATATGTATAATTGCGTAGTATCTCATATTTAAATATTATAATTATATTCTTATTTTTTTCATAGTGGAAAACTTACCTAAATTTTTCCTTGGATCAAGTTTTTAGCTTTGTTGCAAATTAAGAATAATTATTAAGAAAATTAAGCTATAATCGCATACATCACATTTTACTTCTATATAGAAAGTCGGGATCAAATTCCTATACTTATTACTGATCTATGATAAGAAAAAAGACATTTTATTTTTATTGCCTTCATTTGACAAGTATCTAGTTAAGTTTGGTTTGTTGTTTAATTTATTTTCAACTATAAAAAATTACAAGAAGAATCAAACTTTCATTCCTATTATAGCATCTATAGTTTGAATAAGAATATTTTGCTAAGTAGAAATTGTTATCTAATTTTTTCTGATTTTTAGTTGCATATTGTTGTTGTCCCTACAGGTTTGATATTCGAGGCTTAATTAAAAAGTCATATATTACTCGATAGCGATACGTATACTTGTGAGTATCTCATATTTAAACATAATAATTGTATTCTTATTTGTGAAGTCAAGTTTTTGTCTAGCTGTTACTGATGATCAAGTTTTGGTGTCGTTGCAAAGTAAGAGTTATAAGTAAGGAAAAATTAAGATTATAATCGCATATATTGCATTAACATATAGAAGTCGGGATCAAGTTTTTGGCTCTGTTGCTAGGGAGAAATATACAAAACTTTTGAAGAAATTTTTAGAAAGCAATTTTCTATTTTATAAAGTCTTATTTAAACTTTTATATTTATTATAGGAATATTGTAGTGTTGTTTTTATATAAAGATCTTGTTTGTAAGTTTTTATTTTATGTTATTTTGTAGTAATGTATGCGTAGTTCAGGTTCTACAGAGCTAGTGCCCTACGATTCTGAATTTGAAAGAACTATTAGAAAAATTAAAAAACTTAAAATTACTGAAAAAAATAAAAATTTTTAAGAAATGACAAATCAAAATAATAAAAATGCTGAAATTAATCAAGAGTTTAGACCTTTAAGAGATTACCCAAACCCTATGGCGGATGAACTTCATTGTAGTATTCAAAAACCTATTGTAGTGGCTAATTCATTTGAACTTAAGCCCGTTATTATCCAAATGGTATCAAATAATCAGTTTAGGGGGGCATCAACTGAAGATCCAAATTTACATCTTGCCAATTTTCTAAAATTATGTGCTACATTTAAATATGATGGTGTATCAGATGATACTATAAAATTTAGAATTTTTCTTTTCTTACTGAGGGATAAGCTAAGATATGGCTACATTCGTTATCACTTGGATCTATCAGAACTTGGGGTGATTTAGCACAAAAATTTCTTGCTAAATATTTTCTACATAAAAAACTGTTAAGTTTAGAAATGATATTACATCTTTTTATCAGCTTGAAGAGGAATCTATCTATGAAGCATGGGAACGATTTAAAAAACTACTGAGAAAGTGTCCACACCATGCTATACCTGATTGGTTAATCATTCAAACCTCTTTACAATGGATTAGTTGGATCTCTTAAATCTATTATCGATGTCGGCTGGTGGTTCATTGATGTCAAAACCATTTCATGACACTTATGCTTTAATTGAAGAGATGGCCACTAATAATTTTTAATGACCTTTTGAAAGGTTAAATCCTAAAAAAATAACCAGTATTCATGAATTTATTGCTTTTGCAATGTTAGTAAATCAAGTTGCTACAATTTTTAGGAAGTTAGACTAATTTGGAATGAATTTTTCTCAACCAATTGCAATGATTGAGGAGAATTCATTGGGTCAAATGGTAGATTTTCAAGCATCATTAGAAACTTTGAATGTCATAAACAACAAGCAGAATAACCCATATTCAAACTATTATTACCCAGGTTGGAAGAACCATCCTAACTTTAACTAGAATAATACTTCGGGTGGTAATAATCAGCAATGGGAGAACAGCCAAGTAAACCCATTGGGAACTAGAACAATCAAGGGAATAGTAATTATAAACATTCTTGTCCTCCAGGTATTAACAGTAATCCATAATTCAAGGGGAAAAAGTTGTTATAGAAGAAGTGGTGTTACAAATGGGAAATCAGTTACAAAGTCAAGGAGCTACAATTAGAAACATTGATAATCAATTGGGACAAATAACAAATTCATTAAATAATAAATCCCAAGGAACACTTCGTAGTAATACAGAAGTAAATCCAGAAGACTAGAATAAATAACAAGTAAAAGTTGTTCAACTTAGAAGCGGAAGAGAATTGGAAGGTAGAGTTCAAAAAGAGACTGAAGTAGACATAAAAGAAATTGAAGGGCCAAAAGAGGACGCTCCGAAAGGTTTAGAGAAACCTATTTCTCCACTTAAAATTGACTTGAAAAACCACCTCCATTTCCTCAAAGACTTCGTCAACAAAATTTAGATAAAAAATTTTCAAAATTTCTGGAAATCTTTAAGAAACTTGGATTTAGTATTCCATTTGCTGAAGCCTTAGAACAAATGTCAAGCTATGTGATGTTTATGAAAGATATTATTAATAGGAAAAGGAAGTCTTAAGATAATGAGACTGCTACATTTAGTTAGGAGTGTAGTGCTATAATTCAGAAAAAGCATCCTAAAAAGCTTAAATATCATGGTAGCTTCACAATTCCACGTGCAATAGGAGACAAATTTTATGGGGCTATATGTGATTTAGGTGCAAGTATTAATCTTATGTCATTATCAATATTTAAAAGATTGGGAGTAGGAGAAATATCCCCTACTACTGTAAATCTGCAGTTAGCAGATCGTTCAATAACATATCCTAAAGGAATTATAGAAGATGTCTTAGTGAAAGTGGATCAATGTATCTTTCTTATTGATTTCATTGTGCTAGATATGGAAGAAGATAAGGAGATACCGATCATTTTGGTGAGACCTTTCCTAGCTATAGGAAGAGCAATGATAGATGTGTAGAAGGGGAATTAACTATGTGTGACAATGATCAGACAGCTACATTTAATATTTCCAAATCAATGAAATACCCTGCAAAAGGTAAAAATGATGAAAGTTACATAATGGATGTGATAAGATATATGTGTGAATGACATTTCAAAACAACTTATGCAAAGAAATATGAAATGATAGAGTTAAAACAAGAGCAAGAAAAGAAATTGGATCAATTTGAAGATTTTTACAAGGAAGATTGTTCTGGACATGATAGAAAAAGATAAATCTTTTTGTCAATCGATTAAAAAACCTCCTGAACTTGAGTTGAAGTTATTCCTGAACATCTAAAGTATGCCTTTTTAGGTGATTTGTCAACTTTACCTGTTATAATTTCCTCAAAATTATCTACAGAAGAAGAAATAAGTTTAATGAAAACTTTGAAGAGTTATAAGAAAGCCTTTGGATGGATAATTACTAATATTAAAAGAATTAGTCCTTCAAATTGTATGCATAAAATTCATATGGAAGAGAACTGTAAACCCAGGGCTGATCCTGAAAGGAGTTTGAGTCATGTTTTGATAGAAGTTGTTAATAAAGAAGTTTTAAAGTGGTTAGATGTTGGAACTATCTACCCTAAGTCAAATAGTGTATGGGTTAGTCTGATTCACTGTGTTTCTAAGAAAGGAGGAGTCACTGTGACTATGAATGAACATAATGAGTTAATACCAACAAGACAAGTCACAAGGTGGCGAATATGAATTGATTATAGAAAATTAAATCTTGCCACTAGGAAAGAACTTTTTCTACTACCCTTTATGGATCAAATGTTGGATAGACTAGCTAGGCATAAATACTTTCATTTTTTGGATGGATATACTGGTTATGACCAAATACAAATAGCTCCGTAGAATCAAGAGAAAAAAATTTTTACCAATCATTATGGTACATTTTCTTTTAGAAGAATGTCCTTTGGTTTATGTAATGCCCCTGCTACATTTCAAAGATATTTGATGGTTATTTCTATAATTTAATTGAGAGAGGAACTGAAGTTTTTATCAATGGTTTTTCAGTGTTTGGAACTTCATTTGAATCATGTTTAAAATATTTATCAAAAGTTCTTAATCACTGTGAAGAAACAAATTTAATCCTTAATTGAGAAAAATGTCAATTTATGGTAGCGGGAGGAATTATTTTAGGACATCAGATATCAGAAAATGGTAAGGAAGTAGACCCTACAAAAATTCAAGTGATCGCTAATTTACCTTACCCAACAAGTGTAAAGGAAATTAAGAGTTTTTTAAGGACATACTGGATTTTACAGTCGATATATTAAAGACTTTTCAAAAATTGCTAAGCGTCTGTGCTATTTACTTGAAAAAGATGTAATTTTTAATTTGATGATGAGTGCCTAAAAGCTTTTAAATTATTAAAAGAGAAATTAGTCACTGCACCAATTATTTTTGCACCAGATTGGAAAAAATCTTTTGAATTAATGTGTGATGCTAGTGATTATGCTATTGGAGTTGTTTTAGGACAAAAACATGATAAGATTTTCAAAATAATCTGCTATGCTAGTAGAACTCTTAATGAAGCTCAAATTAATTATACCACAATTGAGAAAGAGTTATTAATAGTAGTATATATTTTTGATAAATTCAGATCATACTTAATTGGAACTAAGTGTGTTGTGCATAATGATCATTATGTTATTAAATATTTAATGAAAAAGAAGGATACAAAACCAAGACTGATAAGATGGATTCTTCTTTTGCAAGAATTTGACTTTGAGATAGTAGATAGGAAGAGAGCTGAGAATCAAATTACAGATCAACTGTCCAGACTTGAAGTAAAAAAACAACTCTTCTTTGAAAAAGAAATTAATGAACATTTTTTAGATGAAGAATTTTCAGTGTTAATGAGTGGCGTGTTCCATAGTTTGTCGACATTGTGAACTTTATTGTTATTGATATTATACCTTATGGGATGACATACCAACGGAAGAGGAAATTTTTATCTGAAGCTAAGAATTATTTTTGGGATGACCCATGTTTTCATAAACAAGGAAAGGATCTAATTATTTGAAGATGTGTGTCTTTAGAAGAAACTTATGAAATTATCCAAAATGTCATAAATCTAACTTTGGGGGACATTTTGGTGTTGATAAAACACCATACAAAATTTTACAATCAGGATTTTATTAGCCTACTATCTTTAGAGATGTTAAAGCTTATATCAAAACTTGTGATCAAAGTCAACAAATAGGCAGTATTTTTGGGAGAAATGAGATGCCTCTCAATTATGTGTTGGAAGTTGAGATATTTGATGTTTGGGGATTAAATTTTATAGGACCATTTATACCATCTTTCATAAATTTATATATATTGATAGCAGTATACTATGTATCCAAATTCATAGAAGCAGTTGTTTTACCTCGATGTGATGCTTTAAGTGTTGCAAAGTTTTTAAGAATGAACATATTTTGTAGATTTAGGATGTTGAGATTGATCATAACTAATGGGGGAACTCATTTTAAAAATGCAATGATGAAGAAATTATTAAAAAAATATCATATCAACCATCGAATTGCTACTGCTTATCATCCTGATACAAGTGGCTTGGCTGAATTATCCAATCGTGAATTTAAAAGAATATTGAAAAAATTTGTGAATCCAACTAAAATGGATTGGTCAAACTTGATTATGCTTTGTGGGCTTGTAGGACTGCATATATAACTCATATAGGAATGTCACCATACATGCTAATATTTGGGAAAGCTCGTCATTTACTAGTTGAACTTGAGCATAAAGCATATTGAGCTATTAAGGAATTTAATTATAATTTAAAGTATGCTAGTGAGAAAAGACTAGTGCAATAAAATGAGCTTGAAGAGATAAGGAATGAATCTTTTAAAAGTGCTAAGATTTATTAAAAAAAGATAAATATGTGGCATGATTGGAGGATTCTAAACCTAAGTCCAGGTGGATAGACCCATTTGTTGTGATAAAAGTTTATCCCTATGGAGCTGTGGATATCAAAGATCCTAAAATTGAGAAAATATTCAAAGTGAATGGTCATAGGCTGAAACCCTACCTTTTAGGGGATCAACTTAAATTGAATGATCTTATGATATTGGGTCAACCAGAATAAGCAGTGGTTATGTCGGGCTGACGACATTAAACCAAGCACTTTGTGGTAGACAACTCATAGTTATCTTTTATTTGTTTTGAATGTTATGTTGTTGTGTTTAATTAAAAAAATTTTGGTAGTAGTTTGAATATATAATGATTTAGTAATGATTCTAAGAGCTTAATAGATGACTTAGACATGTTAGAATGAGTATTTGGACGTTACGATGACATGTGCTGAATTAAGCAACGACTCTTAATTGCCAACATTCAGCGCCTAAGCATGACAGTTCACTAAACGTGCTAAATTATGTTTCTAGAAGTTTTAAATGTGGTTTAGTGGGTTTAAACGTGGGTTAGTGGTCCGAGAACGTGTATAGTAGTTTTAGGCTTAGTCTAAAGCCTATAAATATAAGGGAATAAAGTGAGTTCTCATCCCAGTTCAATTTTAACCCTAAATTCTAAGTGAAAAGTGAGAGTTCTTGGAAAGATGTCATCTTGGCAGAGTGATTTGAAGAAGAAGGAGGAAGCTATGAAGAAGAAGTTCATTAGTCAAAGTTCACAAGAGTTATACAACAGTTTCCTAGCCGTTATTATCAAAGGAATACCATAGAAAATCACTAAAATTGAGGTTGACGTAGCTTCAATTAGAGCAAAGATTATGGAAGTTAATGCACATCTGGAGCATATTAGATGACAACTTAAGATGCAATTTAGTCATACTTGTTTTGTTAAAGAAGTGGACAAGGTTATGTATTTGAAAAATAAATGGATTGAAGAAGACACAACCAAAGTTCTTCACCACAGTCCGTTCTATCCGATTTATATTCTAAATGCTCAAGGAGAGACTCATGATAGGTCAGGATTCGTTCCACAGAAAAGAGAGTGAAATTAATTTCTTTGTTTAGTGTTTGTTTATTTTAGGTGTTTGTTTGTTAGTGTTAAGTTTTTTTTATGTGTTTTTAATGCTAACTTTGTTTAGTGTTTGTGTTTAGGATCTATATCATCCAAGACTTATTTTATTGAGAAATTATGTATTACAAATGTTTGTAATTGTTTGTGAATTAATATAAGTGTTTGTTTGTGTGAGATTTGACGTTATTTTGTGTTGAATCGATTTAGTTAAGATTGGTGAACCTTGAGAAAGCGAAGTTTTGAAGGGGAAGAAAATAGTTATTAAAGATTTATAAGACCATTTAGGGGTGGTTGACTTAGGCTAGAAGTGCATTTTACTTAGAATAAAAAATATAAAAATTTGTGCACTGGCGCCTAAGTGTCAATACCCTGCGCTTAAGTGTTGGCTAATCTGAGAGATTGGCGCCTAAGTGCTGAACTAGTTGCGCTTAAGCGCTGGTTCATGTAAACCGGTTTGTGAACGGCTTAAAGTGAAATTTTGGGTCGAAAACCTCCATTTTTTCCACAACTTCATTTCCTACCTTCAATTTTCGCGATTTTAAGAGCTAGGGCATCCTCTTAAGTGAGGATTTCTTGGTGTTTTCAAGCCAAATTTATTAGATTTGATCTTCTTGAGGTAAGAGCTTCACTTCTATGTAAATTTTTTTTATTTTCACCATCTATTTTGAGCATTTTATGGATTTTACTGAAAATCACTATTCATGGTAAAAATTTGAGAAAGATCTATGGAAAATACATAGAAATAATAGTTTATGCTCTTAGGAGTTGATTTTAATGATTTTGAGTTGAATTTGGGATTTATTGTCAATTTTATATGAATTTTAGAAATGGCCCCAAGAATGGAGAAGAGCAAAGGGAAAGCCCATTTCAATTCGAACAAGTTTGTTAGTTTGAGAGCTTAGGATAGATATAACGACGCACTGCAGTCGAGGAAATTAATTCCTGAGTGATGTTTTAAGAGTCCAGGTGGAGCAGTAGAAGACTTGATTGTTCACCGACATTGGGAGCGTTTTTGCTGTTTTTCTGCTGTGGCTTTTATTTTTGTTGTTCGGGAGTTCTACGCGAATCTCCTTGAAGCTGAAAAAGATGGAGTTGTGGTTCGAGGAAATTAAGTAACTTTCTCCCCAGAGTTAATAAATTCGTTCTATTAGTTGCCCCCTAGTACATTATGTTTTTATTCAAACTATAGTCCGAATGAGGAGGGGTTGGACGAGAATATATCATCATTGACTGGTGGAAGAGGATTATAGAAGATCACTAATAAAAGAAGAGTCAACTTCCCCACATTAAAGTTGGATGCCACATTAAAGGTGTGGCACTACTTTATTTTTGTTTGTTTGGTACCAACAAACCACCTTAGTGAAGTAACTCGAGATAGAGCTACCTTGGATTATTGCATTCAGCAGTTCAAGTCCATTGACATTGGAGCTCTGATTTATGAGACTATCACCAGTTCTGTCGTCGTTGCTACTATTGTAGGTTTGCAATTTACATCCTTGATCTTTTCTTTATGCGAGCAGGCAGGTGTTAGATTTAATAGTTGGGAAGAGATACCGCATCCTCTCAAGCCTATTACAAGTGTTAATGTGAAGTCTTATTCACATCACTCGATCGTTGGCTGGAGAGGTGGATTTTCTAGCATTTCAGGTGCCTCTACATCTCATGCTTCAACCTCACGTGCTTCGACATCTCAAGGTCAGACTTTCGGATCTGATTCGCAGTCACATTAATTTTAAAGGATGTTAAATAACATCAACTATGCTACTGATAAGGTATTGAATTTAGAAAATTTTGTAGATCATATGAATGGATATATGAGGAGACATAGTGATTATGAGGAGAAATTCCACTCATCTATGGAAAACCTTATGAGAGGTGACCATGGTGTAGTTTTCTCTCCATATCCAAAATATCCATCATATGAGCCTACAACATTTTGGCATAGTGATGATGATGATGCTGATGAGGAGGAAGAAGATTAGACTGAGTTCTATAGTTTAGTTTTTATTATTGTTGTGAACTTTTTGTGGTACATTTATACTGCATTGTTGTTTTGTTTTGAGTTGTACTTGTTGAGACTGCTAGTTTTGTTTGTGTTTTACTTTGTTAGACGCAGTTGTGATGTATTTATATTATTGTGAGTAGTTATATTTTGTTTCTATGATAATAATTATTATAATTTTGTTGTTCAGTGTATTTTGTTAGTCTGTGTTGAACTTAATCCTGAATCTTAGGTAAGTTTAGAATATTACTAACTTTCACTTAAGAACTTCATGTTTTAAATTTTTCAATTCACTACTAGGTATTTTCTTTATGTTGTGGTTGTGCATGTCTATTAGTGTGTTTGTTTGCTTTTATGTTATCTTCCACTGCATAGAATTCTAACGAATCTCTATATGCTAAAATTTAATCAAAATTTGATCAATTAAATTTTAATTCCTGTTTTTACATTTTGTACATGTATATTTAGAATGTAAAAATTCTTGCAAGCATGTTATTTTTAGTTTTCATTCTTTCCTATATATATATGTATATATATATGATGTTAAAATGTTTTATCTTATTAAAAATCTAAGTTTGGGGGGATGAAATATCTTCTAAAACTTGAAGTTTATTTGTTCTCAAATGTGCTACAAATAAATTTGATTTTTAATTTGGAAAAAAACTGATTATATATATGAAGATAGATCGGGGAAGTAAAATTTTGAATATAAACTTGAGTAAGAGAATTTAGTTAAAACTTATAGTAATGAAGAAAAACTTAAAGTTAAAAATTTTTAGTGTGGAAATGATAAATATTGTGTAAATATCTTTAGTAAGAGAAATTATATTTTTGAAAAATTTGAAAGTGTTAGACTTTTATTTTCAATACTTAAATTTCTTTTATTTAAAAATAATTTTCAAAATTAGTATTATTTTTTTATGTAAAAGTTTTATATCAGAACTTTGTTTTAGAAAAGGAGTGGAATTCAAAATCATTAAACTCCTATCAAGATATAGTAATCCTCACCTAAAAAAAAAGGAAATAAAGTTAAAAAAGGGAGGAGAAGCTTAAGGATTAGTGCCTAATCAAAAATTGATTCCACATCTAGTCTTTTTAAAGTATAAGACTTAGAAACTCTTAATCTTAAGGATATAATATAGTAAGTATAATTATTCTTAATAAAAATATTTAGGTTAAGAAGATAGAATGCCTAAACTCTATATTTGAAGAATTTACAATATTTTTGAACTAGATAGAAACTCATATTTTCAGACTTCTTTACGTTAAAAATTTCTAAACTCTAAGTTGGTCTCATATACTAATATTTTTTCTAAATTGGACTACTATATTTCTAGATCAAAATTTTAGAATACCCTAAAGAAACTCATGTGCATAATCTACTTATTTTGGCTTTAAAGGATTGGAGTGTCACTTAAGGACAAGTAACATTTTAAGTTTGGGGGATTTCGATACACCTAAAATATATAGTCTTTATATACACATTTTTATATCTATTTTTGAGATATTGCACTTCAATAAAAGACATTTGTGTATTTTTATTTCAGTTACAATCAAATGGATGAAAAATTGTGAAAGTAATGAAAAAGGATCAAATTTGGAGCAAAAATGAAGAAGATGTGAAATTGAACTGAGGCGCCTAAGCGCTCAGGACTGGTGCTTACGCGCTCCTAAGCCCCAAGTGCCCCGCGTTTAAGTGTCAAAAGTAATTAATTGATGACTCAATGATTTTGGATGAAATTTTGAAGAGGTGTTTGAAGTAACCCTTTGTAAAAACATGGGAAATAGTTAATGGACACGAAAATTCATTCAACTGACTTTTGAAAAGAGATAATTTCTAAAAGATTCAGTGAATGTGGACACATTTTGAAGAGACACCAAGACACCTTTTGGAAATCTATAAAAGAAGACTTGGATTAAGGGGATGAGGAGCAATCATCCATAGATTGCCAATTCCATTTCACAAGCCGTCGTCGACGCTCGTTGCCGCCGTTGCCACCACTTTTCTTTTTTATTTTAAATTTTAGTTTGTATTGTAAGTGAAGGAATAGATTCAAAGGAACTTCAAGACTTTGGAGGAGAGGATTTGAGATAAGTTTTATCTTTGTGACTACATTTAATTTTAATTTAGACATCTTGTTTATTTACATGATTTCTACTTTCAAACTTAAGTGTTGTTGTGTTTTCTCCATGAATTCTGAGTAGTTTTTTTTGTTTTTTTTTTCTTTAAATGATAAGTGATTAAGTATTGGATGGAAGTTGTGTGAAGTATTAGTCTTTAATGTTGGAAAAAATTATGATAATTTTAAACCTTGTAATTCATTTACTTTTTAATTTGTCCAATTTAGATGTTAATACATGTTTTGAGAATATGTAAGATCCGAGATGGTATTGTCTCAGTAACAAAATGGTAAAACTAAAATTTATTGTGAGAACATGTAAGAACCGGACTGGTATTGTCTCAGTCAACAATTAGAAAGAATCGAATGAGTTGGATGAATTGGAGAATGTAATTCATATGATTGAGTGCAAATAAATAGGGAAATAAACTTTGAAGGGTGTAGAATTAGAGAACTTTAGAGTGATAGGCTAAAGCCCCCAAGATTTATAGTTTTAAGTTTTGATACGAGATGTTAGCCCCAAGGTGGAGGGAGAAGAGGGAACTCTAGACTGAGAGCTGGTATCTTCCTTACCTAACCTGTCTTCAAGACTATTCAAACTTTAAATTAGCCAATGTTCTTTATAGCATATCTAGTAAGGGTAAAGAATATTATTGTTCATATTTGGCACAACACAATTTAAATACTTCCACAATAGAATTCATATACTTGTTACTGATTCATGATAAGAAAAAAATATATTTTATTTATATTGTCTTCATCTTGCAAGTACTAGTTATGTTTAGTTAGTTGTTTACTTTATTTTTAATTATTAAAAATTATAAAAAGAATCAAACTTTCATTTTTATTATAGAATCTAAAGTTTGAGTAAGAATGTTTTACTAAGTAGAAATTTTCTTCTGATTTTTAGTTGCATATTGTTGTTGACCCTGTGGATTCGATATTTGGGGCTTAGTCAAAAGTCATATATTACGTGATAAAGATACATATACTTGTGTAATATTTCATATTTAAATATAATAATTGTATTCTTATGNAGAATTCATATACTTGTTACTGATTCATGATAAGGAAAAAAATATTTTATTTATATTGTCTTCATCTTACAAGTACTAGTTATGTTTAGTTAGTTGTTTACTTTATTTTTAATTATTAAAAATTATAAAAAGAATCAAACTTTCATTTTTATTATAGAATCTAAAGTTTGAGTAAGAATGTTTTACTAAGTAGAAATTTTCTTCTAATTTTTAGTTGCATATTGTTGTTGACCCTGTGAGTTTGATATTCGGGGCTTAGTCAGAAGTCATATATTACGTAATAATGATACATATACTTGTGTAGTATTTCATATTTAGATATAATAATTGTATTCTTATTTGCTTCGAATTTAAGTTTTTGCCTAACTGTTGCTGGTGATCAAGTTTTGGTATTGTTGCAAAGTAAGAATTATGAGCAAGGAAAAATTAAGATTACAATCGCATATATCGCATTAACTTATAAAATTCGGGATTNTCGAATTTAAGTTTTTGCCTAACTGTTGCTGGTGATCAAGTTTTGGTATTGTTGCAAAGTAAGAATTATGAGTAAGGAAAAATTAAGATCATAATCGCACATATCGCATTAACTTATAAAATTCGGGATCAGTGCCCATAACTTTAATGAGCTCATGCAACACAATTTTATATTATTTAGATTTATATTTTATTTTTAATAATTATTTTAGTTGATAATTAGAAAAATAATAGAAAAATACATTTAAGTACTTAAAATACATTTTTTATCTTTAAAAATATTATGAGGGTATTTGAGAGTTGTTTCTTATAATGAGAGAGATTTTTGTGTTATTTTGATATATATTTATATTTTAATATTTTTTAATAATTTTTTAAATGGAAAAAATAGTTGAAAAATATCTTTTTAATTTTAAATTTCATATTTATTTTTCTTAAGGCCCTCTAACTTCAATAAGCTTATTAAATTTGATTTTGTAATTTTTAGATTTTTTAAAATTTTTTTATAATTATTTTAAATGGACATAGGAGATTATCATGAAAAATTATGGCTTTTAAGGTTAGAGATGTTCTCTGACCTTAGAAAAATGAGAGAACATCCCTAATCATGCGGGGAATAAGTNGCTTTTAAGGTTAGAGATGTTCTCTGACCTTAGAAAAATGAGAGAACATCCCTAATCATGTGGGGAATAAGCCCTAAAAATTTCATGTCATGGTGATTAATATTTAATTATTTGTGATTTAAGTAAAATTTAGAGTTTTTAATTAATTTCAAATTAAATATAATATACTTATTTTTAATTTTTGGTTCATTGAATTTTCCTCTATCATCGAGCACAAGGACTTTTTTTATTTTATTTTTGGGATTTTTATACACCAAGATATGATTTTTTAAAGTTATTTTCAATTTTTATATTTAATTAAATCAAAAGTACCCCATTTATCCACTTAAACACAGGGCATCCGACTCAACTTCAACTGCTCCGAAAAACCACTCAGCGTGCTCTCAGTGGCTGCCCTTTCCACGTGCGCTGCTCACTCGGCCTACAATCTCATGAGTTGAAATGATCCACCGTCCATCACAATCTGAGCCACTTGTTTCAAATACATGTGAATGGATGTTATTCATTCATTGTCCCAAATGATTCATAAACTGTGAGCCATCCACACTCTAGAACTAAGATCTCTTTCTATAATTAACCAACTTAGATGGGATTTGTTCTTATAGCTTCATCTAAGTAAGATGAACACATCTATATGGTAGGTGGACATGAATTGGTCATTCTCTTCACATAAGACAAAGCCAAGGCAAAATTAGGCATTTTTAAGCAATAACTTTGTCCAAGAGGTGAAGTCTCGATTGGATTGGTTGAGAAGTATTGACTTGACACCACGAACCTCCTCCAAATGTTGATTTGCTCTTTGGATGTGTGACATAGACAAAATAATGGATCTATTTTGGACTAGCACTAAGTTAGAGGCCTTGAGAGAGGGGGATTTTGATTAGGTAAGTGATTTGAGGTGTGGGAAAGCTTTTGGAATAATCAATTTGGAGTTTCGGTGGACTTGGTGAAATGGTTGAAAATGTCCTGGTTTTTGGCCTCAAAGTTAGGGTTTTATGGTGGGAGACAGTGGCTAATAATGTTGGAGATGAGTTTCATATAGGTTTAGGAAGGGTTTGGAGAAATTTTGGTAGAGCTTCGCCAAGGTTTGTGCACTCATCCATTTTGGCCATGGAGGTGGCCATTTTAGAGCTCGGTCATGAGGGAGAGGCAGGGATCCACTTGGCTCATTAAAGGATGCTTACGTGGAGAGGAGACAAGGGCAAAACTCCAATGGCTATGAGTCATGTAAGATGGGTAGAATTTTAGATTTTGGCTCAAGAGGTGGTTCTCAGGTTCACTTCCCCCGTCAGCCATGGTGGAGTGGTGGAGCTTAGGTGATCACAATCTTGCTGAGAGAACTCAATGGTGGAGAATAGTGGTGTCAATTAGCTTGTGCCAAGTGTCTTAGTGTTGTATTTAAGAGGAAAGGGTTTGAATTTATTTTGGGGGAGCTTGGGTTCAAGTCTTGTATTTGGGTTAGGTTCATCCACCAAGATAGCTATGGTTGGTGATCAGCTTGGGGAAGTGAATAGATAAGTCCCCATCATATGGATTAGATTAATTTTAGATTTAAGTGAGTCATGATAGTGGTTAAGTGCTTTTTGGCAAATGTGAAAACTAGGTCCTCCTTTACCCATAAATGGCATTGTGGCTCACATGAGACTTGTGCAAGGCTTAGATTAAGCCATATGGCTTGCCTATGGCTGATGCATGGCCTACATGGCTTGCATTAAGGTGGTGGGTAAAATTTCAAGTGCTGAAAGGGTTCTCATGAATTACACTTTTAGTTCATCAATCATGAAAATTTTGGNAAGGGCCTCTCTAAAGCCTCATAGTCTTATAGGAACTCATTTTTTGAGCCACTACATATTGGTTCTAACCATCTCAACCGAGAGCTGAGACTTGAGACCATCTATATGAGTCTTCATAAAAGAGCTAAAAATTGTTTTGAGTCTTTAGGTGAGGTAGCTTCATCACTAGTCTTCTAGTATAATCAATAGGAAAGTCCTATGACTAGATCCTAAATCCTAGGAAAATAATTTAGACCTCACCAAAAATGAGTTCAACTATGCATTTCTATTGTAATAAAGATTTCGTTCATTTATCTTATGTTCAATGCATTTTTTTGGTGAAATCAACATGCTTCTTGGCTAAACCTTGAACTCTTTCTTATTATGATTAGGTAGGATGAATGGAATGTGAAACGTTATATAGTTTCTTTATTTTCAAATATTGATGATTAACCGGAAGAACTGTATTTTATTTTCATTTCGAGCAAGTGAATTTTTGAAATGCTTTGTGAACCATAAGGCTTTGGAAAGCTATGGTAGGACCAATTAGGTTAATAGAATTGAACTATGGAGTATAGGTCATATGTCTTGTGAGGAGATGCAAATGTTAGGAAAATATGCTTTGAAGAAATTGTTATGGGATTTATGGAATTAAAATCATTTATATTTAAGCTTCTTTATGCACTCGGGAGAGGGTAAAGAAGAATGTTGCTCCTATTTGTCACTAGTATTTTACTACTTGCAATTTTACATTCCATATCTTACTTAACTCATTACAAGAAATAGTCACTTAAGTATTTGTTATCTTTCAATCTGAATTGCTAAAACTAGGATTACTTGTGTAGGATTTAAATTTGTTTTTTGTGGTAACACCGTAGGTTCGTTTTTCAAACTTAGCATTTCAACTTTTCAGACTAGGAATTAAAATTTGTAGGCTAGAACTTCCCTTATTTTAAATTACCTCACTATCTGTGGGATCGACAATCTGGAATCTAAAATCTAATATTGTTGATACGACACGTGCACTTGCGTGAGCCTCTAGTGTATAGTTGCACCTGGAAGCGATATCATGATCAAGAAGACTTTTCTCTGAAGAGATCTAAACTATTATGAAGGGAAAAGTCTACGAAGACCATGAACCACCACAATAGCTAAATCATAGGAGCGCGAGCCTCATATCTTATGAAAAACTGTAAGATTTCTCTATTGCTATTTTTGGTGTTTTCGAACATCGTTAACTTTTGCTTTTTGCTTTTGAGTAGGGTTTTAAAAAAATATATCTTCTTTGTGATCACGCTAAAGTTGGTTTAGACGTTTAACAAACTAAATATTCACTCATCAGAATAAATACTTAACCCTTTCCTCGTGGGTACAATACGCGATACTCTTTAACTGCATTATTATAGGACACTTATATTTGCATGAAAAACTTACTTACTTCGCGGTAAATTTTTGGCTCTTCATTAGCCTATTTGGCATTAATCAATTCCTCTACTCTATTATCCAAATTTGAATATTAAGGAGTGGAAAGGAAAGGGTTAGAGGGTAATAAGAAAGATGACGTTCAATAG